>MASP02000872.1:0-45831 GCA_001693025.2 Colletotrichum lindemuthianum | reverse complement strand
TATTAATAGCTACTTATAATAGTTTCTAGATAATTTTATTATAGTATATATTAATAATATCCTTATTTATACTAATAGCTTATAAAAGGAATATAAAGAGAAGGTTTATTAGGTGCTTAGCTACTTTACTAATATAAATTTTAAGTTAGATCCTAAGAAATATAAGTTTTTAGTTACTATAGTTAAGTATATTAAGTATATTATAATAGCTAGAAAGAGCCTCTCTTATAATCTTAAGAAGTTAGAGATTATTACTAACTAGCTCCCTTTTAGTTTACTGAAGGATATTTATAGTTTCCTTAGGTTTATAAATTATTATAAGGTATTTATACTTCAGTATAATATTATTATGGAGCTTTTAAATTACCTAACTTAGAAGTTAGTTTTTTTCAACTGGAAACTAGAGTAGTAAGAGGTTTTTTTAAACTAAAATAACTTTTTACTATAGAATTAATCCTATAGATATTTAATTCTAATATTCTAATAATAGTAGAGATAGACTATTTAGAATATATTCTGGGAGGCATATTAATTTAAGCTAATAAGGCTGGAGTGAAATATCTAGTAGTTTTCTACTCCTAATATCTAACCTCTATAGAGTTTAATTACCTAATTTATAATAAGGAACTTCTTATAATGCTAGAATATTTATAGGTATAGAGGATAGAGCTACAGAATACTGGGAAGTTTAAAATTCTTACTAACTATAAGGATCTTAAGTATTTTATAAAGAAATAATAATTTACAGAAAGGTAAAGCTAGTAAGTAGAGGAGTTATTTTAGTATAATTTTTACTTTAAGTACTAGTTAGATATCCAGATAGTAGCTCCTAATATTCTCTCCTGGAGAGAATAGGATATCCCTAAAGGGTAGGATAATAAGAGGTAATAAGGATAGGTAATATAGATTATTTTAAATACTACTATTCCTGTGGGGCTCTAAATAGAGTATATAGATATTACTAATACTTAGGTTTTTAAAGGAAGATTAGATCTATAAGAGATATAGAATTATACTACTAAGAGAGATTCTTTATATTAATAGATCTTTATAGTGGTCTAGTAGGAGGAGTGTAACTTCTTTCCTCATCTCTATATTAAGATCCAGATTACTAAGTATATTATTAATATACTAGGATAGCTTACTTTTAGAGAGAGACTTTAGATACTAGGTAGTGAAGAGAGTAATAGCTTCCTTAATAAACTTAAAACTAAGTTAGTATAGAAGTTATATAATTCCTCCCCTATAGGTTACTTAGGGTGTAATAGTATACTGAAGATTGTGAGTTAATAGTTCTACTAGTTTAGATAGTTATAGAGTGTCTACTAATTTATATATAATTGTAATATATATAGGGGTATTTATATCTAGAGGTAGGCTAAGAAGGGATTCCTAAAGTTCCTACTGATACCTAACTAATTACACTCTAATCTATTAATAAACTTTATTACTAACTTACTTCTCACGAAAAGATAAGGTAGCTATTACCTCTAGATTATTATCGATCGACTGGGTAAGGTCTCTATATTAGAAGAGATAGATATAATAGAGATAGAGATATATACTTAGTAGTTCCTTAGTTACTACTATAGGTTCTATAGAATATTATATTCTATTATAAATAATAGAGAGTCTAATTAGGTAAGTTACTTCTAGAAGAAATTCTATAAATTAATAGATATTATATATCTATTAAGTATTAGTTACTACTTACAGATTAATAGGATTATAGAATGATATAATTAGGAGATCTAAGTAGTTGTAAGGGTATTTACCTACTAGTCTCAGGATAATGAGGATAACTTACTACTTATTATATAATTAGCTTTCTATAACTAGTAGTATAGTATAATAGAAACTATATTTTTTTTTATAGATTATAAATATTATATTAATTTTATTCTAGTTACTAAGGAGTATATAGAACTACTTAATAGTAGTGAGGCTATAGCTTACTAGCTAGTTAAGAGAATATAGTTAGTAATAATATATATCTATATAGAGATAGCTACTACTTAGTAGAGATTAGAAGCTTAAGTAAATAAAATCTAGTTTTCTATAGATTAGTACTAAGTTAGTAATAAGGTATAGTTAAATATATCTAACTATAAGTTACTAAAGCTAAGCTGAAAGCTAGTCTAGCTATATTATAAATATATAATAGTAAAAGTTTTCTTACTATATATTATAGAGCTAGATACTTCAGAATCTATTTACTTATAGTTCTATATAGATTTACTCTGGAGAGCTACTACTAATCTACTGCCTAGGTAGGTTATAGTTAATAGCTAGCTGCTACTACTAGTAGATAATAATAAGGAGGTTAAATAGCTAGTTAAAAATATTCTTACTGTGAGGATATACCAGGTGGGGAGAGAATACTAATAAGAAGCTTTTATTAAATAGGAAGAATATATAAATCTTATATAGGAGCCTGTTAATACTATTGCGGATATAGTAGCCCTGGAGCAGTATGAAGTAATATATAGGCTGATTATGGATAATAATAGAGATCCAGCCTATAGCCTCCAGCTGGGCGGCAGCTGGGGAGGAGGGAGGTAATATTATAAATTATACCTAGATGTCCAGCTAGGGCTGTACCTAGGTATCTAAAGCTAACCCCCTCGCTTAGGTGGGACCCTAGTAGGCCTTATATTATACTATATATATAGACTTTTCTATATACTTATAAAAACTTCTCTTTTACTCCTTAGTTTTAAATAAATAGTATTTTACGCCACCTTCCAGTTAAATAAGCTTAAGTCCAGCCCTTCACACTTATTAGTATACTAAGCTTAATATTATTAGTATATTCTATAAAATTAGAATTAATAAAATAAATTAGGAGAAAATAGCTTTTTAGATATATTATAACCTCTTTAAATAAATAGTATATCCCTTTAGACTTACTAATACCTCTATTATATTTTAATAGTATATTAATAGTTACTTATAATAATTTCTAGATAATCTTATTATAATATATATTAATAATATTCTTATTTATATTAGTAATTTACAAAAGGAGTATAAAGAGAAAGTTTATTAGATATTTAGCTACCTTACTAATATAAGTTTTAAGTTAGATTCTAAGAAATATAAGTTTTTAGTTACTATAGTTAAGTATATTAGGTATATCATAATAGCTAGAAAAAGTTTCCCTTATAATCCTGAGAAGTTAGAAGTTATTACTAATTAGCTTCCTTCTAGCTTACTAAAGAGTATCTATAGTTTCTTTAGGTTTATAAACTACTATAAAGTTTTTATACTTTAGTATAATATTATTATAGAGCTTTTAAATTGTTTAACTTAAAAGTTAGTTTCCTTCAACTGGAAACTAAAATAATAAGAAACCTTCCTTATACTAAAATAATTTTTTATTATAGAATCAGTCCTATACATATTTAACCTTAATATTCTAATAATAGTAGAGATAGACTATTTAGAGTATACTCTAAGAAGTATATTAACTTAAGCTAATAAAGTTAGAGTGAGATATCTAGTAGCTTTCTACTCCTAATATCTAACTTCTATAGAGTTTAATTACTTAATCTATAATAAGGAACTCCTTACAATATTAGAATATTTATAAATATAGAGAGTGAAGCTATAAAATATTAGGAAGTTTAAAGTTTTTACTAACTATAAGGATCTTAAATATTTTATAAACAAATAATAATTTATAGAGAGGTAAAGCTAGTAAGTAGAGAGGTTATCTTAATATAACTTTTACTTTAAGTACTAGTTAGACGTCTAGATAGTAACTTTTAATATCCTCTCCTAGAGGGAATAAAATACTCCTAAAAGATAGAATAATAAGAAGTAATAAAAATAAATAATATAAATTATCTTAGATACTACTATCTCTATAGAACTTTAAGTAGAATATATAGATATTACTAATACTTAGGTTTTTAAAGGAAGATTAAACTTATAAGAGATATAGAATTATACTACTAAGAGAAACTCTTTATATTAATAGATTTTTATAGTAGTTTAGTAGGGAAAGTATAACTTCCCCCCTAATTTCTATATTAAAATCCAGATTACTAAATATACTATTAATATACTAGAATAACTTACTTTTAGAGAGAAGTTTTAGATACTAAGTAGTAAAGAGAGTAATAGCCTCCTTAATAAACTTAGGATTAAGTTAGTATAGAAGTTATATAACTCCTCTTCTATAAGTTACCTAGAATATAATAATATACTAAAGATTATAAGCTAATAATTCTACTAGTCTAGATAGTTATAAAGTGTCTACTAATTTATATATAACTATAATATATATAGGGGTATTTATATCTAGAGGTAGACTAAAAAGGAATTTCTGAAACTCCTATTAATACTTAATTAGTTATATTCTAATCTATTAATAGATTTTATTACTAACTTACCTCTTATAAAAAAATAAGGTAGTTATTATTTTTAGGTTATTATTAATTAATTAGGTAAGATTCCTATTTTAGAAGAGATAGATATAATAGAAGTGGAGGTATATATTTAGTAGTTTTTTAGTTACTATTATAGATTCTATAGAATATTATACTTTATTATAAATAATAGAGAATCTAACTGGGTAAGTTACTTCTGGAAGGAGTCCTAGAAGTTAATAGATATTATATATTTATTAAATACTAATTACTACCTACAGACTAATAGGATTATAAAATAATATAACTAGGAGATTTAAGTAATTTTAAGGATATTTACTTACTGGTCCCAGGATAATTAGGATAACTTACTACCTATTATATAGTTAGTTTTCTATAACTAGTAGTATAATATAATAGGGATTATATTTTTCTTTATAGATTATAAATATTATATTAATCTTATCCTAATTACTAAGGAGTATATAAAACTATTTAGTAGTAGTAAGGCTACAGCTTACTAACTAATTAAGAGAATATAGTTAATAATAATATATATCTATATAGAGATAGTTACTACCTAATAGAAGTTAGAAGCTTAGGTAAATAAGATCTAGTCTCCTGCAGATTAGTATTAAGTTAGTAATAAGATATAGTTAAATATATCTAACTATAAATTACTAAAACTAAGCTAAAAGCTAGCTTAGCTATACTATAAGTATATAATAGTAAAGATTCTCTTACTATATATTATAAAGCTAGATACTCTAGAGTTAATTTACTTATAGTTTTATATAAATTTACTCTGGAGAGCTACTATTAATCTACTGCCTAAATAGGTTATAGTTAATAGCTAGTTATTACTATTAGTAGATAATAATAGGGAGGTGTTAAATAGCTAGTTAAAAATATTCTTACTATAAGGATATATTAGGTGGAGAGAGAGTACTAATAAGAGGTTTTCATTAAATAGGAAAGATATATCAACTCTATATAGAAGCTTATTAATACTATTATAGATATAATAGCCCTAAAGCAGTATAAAGTGATATATAGGCTAATTATAGATAACGACAGAGACTTAGCCTATAACTTCCAGCTGGGTGGCAGCTGGGGGGGAGGGGGGTAATATTATAAGTTATATCCAGATATCAAGCTAGAGCTATACCTAGATATCTGAAACTAACCCCCTCGCCCGGGTGGGGCTCTAGTAGGCTTTATATAGTATTATATATACAGACTTTTCTATATACTTATGAAAGCTTCTCTTTTACTCCTTAGTTCTAAATAAACAGTATTTTACGTTACTTTCCGGTTAAATAAGCTTAGGTTCAGCTTTTTATAACTATAAAGATTTCTAGCGATACTTTCAACTTTTATAAGAATATTAGTAGATATTATATATCTTAATAAATTACTTAATATTTTTTAATATTCTATCCTAATATTAGCTTTATAAAAGTATTGTAAATATTAAGATAATATTAGAGTAACCTAGAATAGAAGAATTATAAATTATTTAAAATATTACTATAGTTAGTAGCTTATATTTAGAAATCCAGACTTTACCTTAATATAATAGTATATTATCTAACCTTACTAAGTAGTTAGCTATCTATATTCTTATATTTACCTCTCGAGGGAATATTTATACTACTTGTTAGATTATATTTTAGTAGATTTTATATATTAGTATTACTGAAACTTCTTAGTTTCAGAGTATTAGCAATATAGTGTTCTGGAATATTATATATCTATTTGGTAGTTTAGCGGTATTTCGCCAGTAATTATTAATTATCAGTATGAATCCTTCTTTATCTCTATCTATTTCTATCTACTAAATTAAACTATAGAGAGTAGCCTAATTATATCTACTATATAAACCTATAGGGAGTGGAGGATTTATATTAGAGGCTATAGCTTAGTTATATTATTTTATTCTTACCTTAATAGAATATCTAGATATTCTATAAGGTAGCTTAAGTAATATTTTAGAATAAAATTAAACTCTAATAGAATTTTAGCTTACCTAGCCTGTTACTTCAAAATAGATTTTAGGTTTATAAAATATTCTAGAGCTTTATAGTTAGAAAGAATAGTAAAGAGTTTTACTACACTTTATAGCTTTATTAACTATATCTTTAAATATAATATAACTACTAATAGCTTCTTATTATAGATAATATAATATTATTAGGTTAGGGTTAGCTAGGCTGAATAGTAAGTTACTACCTATAGCATATCCTCTTTACTTTCCTATAATAAGTAACCTCCCAGTATTATTCTGGAATAATCTATCTTTACTATTATAGGTATCTCTAGATTCTATTAGGCTATAACTAACTTTAATGTAAATATAATCTTAAGAATATTAAATACCTCCTAGTAATTTTTATTTTACTAAAATAGAACTTCCTTCTATATTAGTTATATAAGAGACTTTATCAGACTGGAGAAGTGATCTATTAGATTATAGCAGAAGTTTATAAACTGAAGAAAACTTTAGATACTTTGAATATTCTTAGGAACCTTCCACTTCTAGATAACCTTAAATTTCTTAAGGTTATATTATATTTCCCTTTCTATCTTAATAACAAAACTAAGGTATTTAGTTTTTTATGTTAAGAATTTATATTTCTCTAAATTTAGATAGAGGTTAGCCTCCTTTAGTTACCCCAGAACCTAAGTAACTTTAGCTTTATAATTAGTCTGTAACCTACAGCTATAGATAAGGATATCATTAAGATATATTATAATAAGATTATTAAGTATATTCTAAAATATCATATTATAATATTACTGAAATATAGCGAACATATTAATTAACCTAGAAAATATAACTAGCTACTTAAATAAGCTATAATATATCTAGAAGGTTATCTTATATTTATCCCCCTCTATAATATAGATTATATAGAAAACCACCTAAAACTTACTTTTATAAATTATTTCACCTTAGATAATAAGTAGATTATCTCTTGAATTAATAGTTAGAAGTAGTAATTATAAATACTAATAGTATTAAGAGCATATTAATTAATATAAAACTGCTACTTTCCTCCCAGTTTCTTAATTAGAAGAATAGATATTCCTATAGCTAAAAGGTTAGCCTATATTCAGCCTTTATTTATTAAGTTAGTAATTTAGCGTTATATTTTAAGGAGATACTTATATAGTATATTATAAAGTAATTCCTAAGGTAGATTCAGCTTGATTCTATCTAGGTTCTTTTCAAGTTATATATGGTAATTAAGGGTTTCCTGGTGGAATAGAAAGCTGGAGGCTTTTTCCTTATTAAACAGATTTATTAAGGGGGTGTAGAGTTTTAGTAAAGTAGATACTAGCTTCTTCAGAGTTATTAGTAATATAGCAGTAAAGGTTATATTAATTTATATTAGATTAGTAACTATCTATTTATAATCTTCCTCTTTTATATTAGATAATATAATTATTAATAGCTTAATAGGGTTAGTAAATCCCTCTATATATATATTCTTTAGGATATCACTAATAGCTGATATTATAAGGCTGCTAACTATATTTATCTTTACTTTATTTTTTATGGGGTTAAGAATAACCCCTTTGTATTATAACTATAGCTTCCTAAGAATAGTTAGCTATATTATACCCAGAATAATATAGAATAAGGCTTTAGATATCTATCTATTTAGGTTAATATAGGTTTTAGCTATTCTGGTAATAGCTGTAAACTTACTAATATTCAAAATAGTTTCTAATTAGTAAGGTTATAACAGTTTGATAATAGTAAGATTTTACTATTTTGTAAACTTCTCACTAACTACTTTATAATAGTTATAATTACTATTAACTTAGATAAAGATAAAAATTTAATTATTTATTAATATAGAAATTAGGAAGGGTAGTTTATCTATCTAATTATATCTCTCTAGTTTTATTTATTACTATATTGGTATTACTAGTAGTTATACTGCTTCACCCTTCAGGTAGTTTCTTCTTGGGGGTTATTTCTTTTCCTTATTATCTGTAATTCTTTTATCCAGCTGTAAGGTCTGGATGTTAGTATTTAGGGTTATAGGAGGGTAGGTAGAATATAGCTTATATTTAGTAATAAAATAGTCCTTAGTATAATAGTAAATATAAATATCAGTCTATATATAGATTTATAGGATTGCTAAGTTTACCTATTAGACTTTATATATATCCACTATAGTTACTAATAATAGTTTAGCTGGTATAGAGTTTTGGCTGCCTGACTTCCTTTAGTAAGAATAGTTAGTATTATAGTGGTATTACGTTAGTATTGAAGTAGTATAAGCTGCATCTATGCTGGTTATCTATATATCTTTATTCTAATTAACTAAAAATTCTATCTGTAGTTAGAATTAGGGATAGCTATAATTCTATAACTTTATATTAAGGATCTTAAGGTTTATAGTAATTATATAGTAGTATTAGACTGCAGTATAGTAATTTATTTAGCTAATATTATTACTAATAGTGGCTATCTAAATTTAGTAGGAGAAGGCTAGCTATAGGTAGTCTAGTTAAATATCTTCTGCCTATATATACTTTCCTACCTAACCTATAGTTAATTAAAATTTAATAAATTGCTTTCTAAATATCTACTTAAGTTTTTACTGGAGGTATTATATTTTCTTAAAAGCCTAGATATTATAAAAGGTGTTTTTATAGTATTTAGTAAGATACTAGTGGAAGATATTAATATTCAAGCTATATAGAGGCTGTTAGGTTATATAGAAGTTACTAATTTATATCTGAATTTTTAGTAAGAGGTCAGTTTAGAGAAACTATTTATTAAGTTAACTGGATACTAATATAGTAAAAGCTATAGCGGTAGGTAACTTACCAGTTACCCCACTTAATTAGACTAATTAGATAAGAGGAATAATCCTATAGATTATCCTAACGGCGTGCGATATATATATATACACCATAATGGAAACTTAGACATAACGAAATAGAAGCACCAGTTACAACCCAGTTACAAATAATTAATTAATTACTATATTTACCAGTTATAAACTAATACTAATTAGTATTTTAACTACTACTGGTATTTATTATCACTACGTAACTACAGATTGGTAAGAAATACCTAAAACGATAAAATTATAATATCTCCCAAGGGACCCCATATATAACTTTCAAGTACAAACAGGTAACCTAAAGCTATTATCATTATATACTACCCCAAGAATATTAATAATTAGCTTACAATAGAAACAGAAGTAAATATAAACTTATAATAACCTATTTACTTAATATTATATTATATCCACTATATAATCAACTGATACTTTAAATTAATATTAAATTAAAGTAATAAGTATAAAGATAAAGTAGCAAAATTAATATAATTAGAAGGAAGAAATCTATTATAAAGCTGCTATTCCTTACCACTACTCTTTAATATCTTACATATATTTAACTAATAAGAAATAAGAAAGCATCTTAATAATAGCAGATACAATATATTAGTAACTAAAAGCAATATATTAAAACACCCCTCTCTCTAATACTATGTAGAAGAAGTAAAGCCCCTGGTTAATATATCTATATCTATAATATAGTATATCTGGAAGTTAAGATCCTAATAATAGAAAGTAAAAGGTAAAAAAGGAAAATACTTATTTTATATAATAAGAAGACCCCAGAAACAATCATAAAGGGATAATTGCCAATTTAAACTAACATATAACTATTCCGGATTTAAAACCAGGTAATGATGTCAGCTTATAGTTTTTTCCCAATATATTTTATATATAACTACAGTAAGGAAGCATCCTAATTAGAATTCCCCAGGAACAACAAATTATCAAAACATTAAAATTAATACTAAGACAGACAGCGTTAAAAGACTATTATTTCTCATTTCTATCTATAGGTATCTAATAAGAATTTAGTAAAATATTAATAATAATAAGATAATTATAAGTTAAACTAATAAACATTATAACCAGCATAAGGAGAAAAAACATCAATATAGATAGCATCACTATCCACTTAAAACACCCTTATTAAAAAAATCCTTCCAATAAACTATACCCCAACAGGAAATAAGAAGAAGAAATATTTATATTAACAGAAGAACCAGAGATATAAAAAGAAGAGGAAAGAAGAAAAGATAATATAAGGGGTAATCATTTAATTTAAAAGCAAAATAATATATCTAACTAGCTAACTATTATAGCTTATTCTTAAAGCCTCCCTCTATAGCAGCGAAAAGCTAAAAAATAGTATACTAAATAACGTAAGTTAGTATAACTAATAACGCCCTCATACTATTATCTATTATTCCTATCCACCGCAGGCAGTATATTTATATAATAAAAAGCTAAGCTAAATTGATAATAACCTTAATTACACTACTATTTAATAACAGCCTACCTTTATCTCCCAAGTAAGCTACTATTAGGTTACTACTGAAGTATATTAATTTATTACTCACGTTACCGGTAATAAATAGTATCTAATAAATGAACAAAAATCTAATATAGAAAGAAATCTATAAGATTTTCACTAAAAGAAAATCTCTACATAGTAGTTATAATTTATCTAATAAGTATATATACCTCCAAAACTACAGCTTTTAGAGAAATGCCTGTAATTAAGATGTAGTAAAATTATACTAATTATAGATATTCTTCCAGTCTAATACCTTAAATATATCTTCCTATCCAAACCCTATTAATAGCCTTCATAAGGATATAACCTATAATAATATCCCTAAAACTGAAGTTAATAAGTATAAGAAAGTATTCTAATATATTGAAGTAAAGATACTAGTGGGAATATGCTAAAGAATTATATCTTACTAATATGGTAAAAATATTAAACCTCAAATAAGTATTAGTAATAATATACTTAATAATATCTTTATCTACTACTATATTTACCTATAGAAGAAGTAAAATATCTATTTTTATAAAATATATAAAACCTACTATATTAACTTTAAAGGAAAGACTCTAGAATATTTTACTAATATAGAAAAAGTATTAATATAGGCTCTTAAGAACTACCTTATAGGGAAAGATATATACTTCTCTATAAATAAGGAAATAATAAGGAAAAAGCTACTAGAGATCCTTAAGAATCAAATACTAATAAGATAGATAGTAGAAAATATTAAAATTAACTAATAAGAATATTTAGCTTTTAGATAAGAAATTACAAAAAACTCCTAACTTTATTAATAACCTCCTAGAGATAGGGAAATTTATTCCTATTAATTAATAACTATTAATACTAAAAAGTTTAATAATAAAGTTACTTTCTCTTTAACTAATATTATTTATATTAATAATAAGGATAATACTAACGTTAAGTTTATAACTAATAAAGCTGGATATTTATATAGATATTAACTTACTAAAAACTAAGAGGATAATAAAAAATATTAAGAAGAAAAATAAACACCTAGAGCTAACTAGAACCTTAAGATTCTATATCTACCTTAGAGGGAAATATTAATTAATTGTGAAGGGCTGGACCTAGGTTTATTTAACTAGAAGGTAGCGTAAAATACTATTTACTTAGAACTAAAAAGTAAAAGAGAAGCTTTTATAGGTATATAGAAAAGTCTATATATATAATACTATATAACGTCTACTAGGGTCCCACTTAGGCGAGGGAGTTAGTTTTAGATACTTAAGTATAATTCTAGCTGGATATCTAAGTATAGCTTATAATATTACCCTCCTCCTCTCTAGCTGCTACCTAATTGGGGGCTGTAAGCTAAGTCTCTATTATTATCTATAATTAGCCTATATATTACCTTATATTACTCTAGAGCTACTATATCTATAATAGTGTCAATAGGCTCCTATATAGAGTTTATATATCCTTCCTATTTAATAAGAACTTCTTATTAATATCCTCTCCCCACTTAATATATCCTTATAGTAAGAATATTTTTAACTAACTATTTAACCTCCCCGTTATTATCTACTAATAGTAGTAGCTAGCTATTAACTATAACCTACCTAGATAGTAAATTAGTAGCAGCTTTCTAGAGTAAATCTATATAGAACTATAGGTAAATAGACACTAAGGTATCTAACTCCATAATATATAGTAAGAGAACCTTTACTACTATATACTTATAATATAGCTAAACTAACTTTCAGCTTAGCTTTAATAACTTATAGTTAGATATATTTAACTATACTTTATTACTAATTTAATATTAATCTATAGGAGACTAAATCTTATTTACCTAGGTTTTTAATCTCTACTGGATAATAATTATCTCTATATAAATATATATTATTACTAACTATATTCTCTTAACTAGTTAGTAGGCTGCAGCTTTACTACTACTAAGTAATTCTATATACTCTTTAGTAACCAGAATAAAGTAAATATAATATTTATAATCTATAAAGAAAAATATAGTTCCTATTATACTATACTACTAATTATAGAAAGCTAACTATATAATAAGCAGTAAGTTACCTTAATTATCTTAAGACTAGTAAGTAAATACTCTTAAAATTACTTAAATCTCCTAGTTATATTATTTTATAATTCTATTAGTCTATAAGTAGTAATTAATACTTAATAAATATATAATATTTATTAACTTATAAAATTCCTTCTAAAAGTAACTTACTTAGTTAGACTCTCTATTACTTATAATAGAATATAGTATTCTATAGAATTTATAGTAGTAACTAAAGAACTATTAAGTATATATCTCTACTTCTATTATATCTATTTTCTTTATATAGAAATCTTACTTTATTAATTAATAATAACCTAGAGGTAATAGTTACTTTATTCTTTCATAGAAAAGTAAGTTAGTAATAAAATTTATTAATAAATTAGAATATAACTAATTAGATACTAGTAGGAATTTTAGAAATTTCTTTTTAGCTTACCTCTAAATATAAATATTTTTATATATATTATAGTTATATATAAGTTAGTAGATACTCTATAACTATCTAAACTAGTAAAACTATTAGCTTATAATCTTCAGTATATTATTATATTCTTAGTAGCTTAAAAGGGAGAAGTTATATAACTTCTATACTAACTTAGTTTTAAATTTATTAAGGAAGCTATTACTCTCTTTACTATCTAGTATCTAAAATCTCTCTCTGAAGGTAAGCTATCCTAATATATTAATAGTATACTTAGTAATCTGGACCTTAACGTAAAAATTAGGAGGAAAGTTACATTCCCCCTACTAGATTATTATAAAGATCTATTAGTATAAGGAATCTCTCTCAGTAGTATAATTCTATATTTCTTATAGATTTAGTCTTCCTTCAAAAACTTAAGTATTAATAATATTTATATATCCTACTTAGGATCTTATAGAGATAGTAATATCTAGGATAATTTATATTACTTATCCTTATTACCTCTTATTATTCTACCTTTTAGGAGTATCCTATTCCCTCTAGGAGAGAATATTAGAAACTACTACCTAAGTATCTAACTAATATTTAAAATAAAAATTATACTAAGATAACTTCTCCACTTACTAACTCTACCTCTCTATAAACTATTATTTCTTTATAAAATATTTAAAGTTTTTATAGTTAGTGAGGATCTTAAATTTCCTAGTACTTTACAGCTCTACTCTCTATACTTATAAATATTCTAATATTATAAGAAGTTTTTTACTATGGATTAGGTAATTAAACTCTATAGGAGTTAGACGTTAGGAATAGAAAGCTACTAAATACCTCACTCTAACTTTATTATCTTTGGTTAATATACTTCCTAGAGTATACTCTAAATAGTCTATTTCCACTATTATTAGAATATTAAGGTTAAATATCTATAAGACTAGTTTTATAGTAAAGAGTTATTTCAGTATAAAGAAAACCTCCTACTATTTTAATTCTCAGTTAAAAGGAACTAACTTCTAAATTAGGCACTTTAAAAGCTCTATAATAATATTATACTAAAGTATAAAAATCTTATAATAATTTATAAGCCTAAGGAAACTATAGATATTTTTTAGTAAATGAGAAGGAAGTTAGTTAGTAATAACTTCTAATTTCTCAGGATTATAAGAGAGACTTTTTCTAACTAATATAATAAACTTAATATACTTAATTATAATAACTAAGAACTTATATTTTTTAAAATCTAATTCAAGGTTTATACTAGTAAAATAGTTAAGTATCTAGTAGACTTTCTCCTTATATTTCTTTTATAAGTTATTAGTATAAATAAGGATATTATTAATATATACTATAATAAAGTTATTTAGAAACTATTATAGGTAACTATTAATATATCATTAAAATATATTAGGGATATTAGTAAGTCTAAAAACGTATACTATCTATTTGAAGAAGCTATAATATATCTAAAAAGCTATTTTCTCCTAATCTACTTTATTGATTTTAATCTTATAGAATATAGTAATAATATTAAACTTAGTATATTAATAGATAATAGTAACCCTCTAGAGGATCTTTAATATAAAGGGGAGGAGGTAATAATCCTTCTTTATAATTACCTTCAAAGCTCCATAATCTATATAGAAGTATATTCCTCTATCTGACTTTCTTATAAAGAGGATTAGAATACTAGTGGAGAAGCTACTTGATTTAATAAATTCCTTATTAAATAAATTCTCTAGGATTTTCTTAAAAGTTAAAAGCTTCTCTTATAATATATTATAAAGGGGTTTTTATAGGAAGTCTAGTTCCTATCCTTTATTATTAGAGATTAATAGAATATAGTAGTTTATTCTTAATTAGCTGGGAAGTAGTTAATATACTAAATCTAGATAGAAAAAATCTAGGAATTCTTTTAAGATATTTATAAGGATATAATCTTTTAGGTTTACTTCCACTTTTAGAGTTAATATTTTCTTAATATCTACTAGACTAATAGATATAACCTAGTAGGAGTTTAATATCTCACTAGTATATTATATAATATACTAATAGATAAATATAAATAAATTAATATTAAATAGCTAAATTAACTGAATCTTTTTAAGTTATACTAACTTATTTTAGTATTCTAAATATATTATTATATTATTTCTTCTATATATTATCTATTAGGTTTCAGTATTATAGATAATATAATTATCCTCTATCTATAGCTACCTAAGATTTAAAAGTAGCTACAGGCTCTTTATAATATAGATATAGATCTTCTATATATAGCTACTAATTTCTAAAGTCAGAATAGCTACTTCCTAAGTATTACTAAGTGATAATTTAGTAGTATATCTTCTTATTTATCTTTTCAACTTATTAATTAATAGGAGGTAAAATTTCTTTATAAGGAAGATATTAATAATAATATAGATATTATAGCCTATATTAATAAGTATATTAATAGAGTAACTTCTATTAATTCTAATCTAAATAGTAATTAATTATTAGTTACTTACTTATTTTGTTTCCTATTATTTCCTCTATCTTATTATTTCTATCTTAGTTAACTTCAGAGTCTAATTTTACTCTAAAGTTACTTTTTTTCTAAATTCTTACTATTATTAGGTGGAGTAGTATTATCCCCCTAGTTATCTTCAGTATAATCTGGAGTAATTATAGTTTTTATAACCTTTATACTAATTTTCTTATATTTTTAGATTCTATAGTTTTTATAGATATAGCTTTTCTTGCTATATTTAAAGTATTAATAAGTATCTTAGTGGTTTTTAGAGTGTTCCTTAGAGGTAGAGGAGAAGCTACTAAAGCTTTAATATTATCGTTACTTCTTAACTATCCTAATTATTATAATATTACTTTCTATATTATAAATAGTAGATCTCTAGTGGGGTAACTAGTAGTATATTAATATCTTCTTAATATATTTAAGCTTCTAAGCTATATTTTAAACTTTAGATAACTAAAATCTATACTCTATAGGAAAGTTAACTATAATTAGTAACTTCTTAAAGTAGAGAAGTAAAGTAGCCTCCAGTAGGGAGATCTAGACTATATCTAACTATATATACTTTCTAGTGTCAGTTAGAATCTTTTTAAATTAAAATAGAAAGGTAGTTAGGTATTTATTTTCCTTCTGTCTGAAGCTTTATAGTTAAGTAATAATATAGAGTTAACTATAAGAATATAGATAAATTCTATCTAAATAACTTATAAAATTATTTAGATTATAGAAGTTTTCTAACCTTCCCACTATATAGAAAATTTTAACTACTTACTGAAAACTAGAGTCTAAATAGAAGTAAATTAAATATTAATATTCCTAATTACTATTAAAGAAATAGTAATTAATCTCAAGTTTAGTTTTTATCTGTTAGGTTTATATTTAGTATTTCTTCTACTTACCTAAAAACTTTAGAGATAAAGGAAAAAGTTTCCTCTAGTAGTTAGTTACTAGTAGAGGTATAATAGTATTATTAACTCTAAAAGCTATTATTCTAATAGATATTATTCTGAAGGTTACTAGAGTATCCCAATGTAAGCTAGAAGTATCTATTATAGTAACTACCTAGGGGTTACTACCTACTATAATATCTTATTTTACTAACTTATATAAAAACTTATTAATCCTCTAGTAGAGAGAGCTTAAAATATACTATAATTACTACTGAAGTAGTTTACTTATAGGGTTACTATTTATAGGAGTATCCTAGGGGACTCTAATATTTTCTATTATTTTTTATATTAGTTAGTTAGTTACTTATTATATAATATTATATTCTAGAAGTTATATTAAACTAGATTATATACTTAACTAGTGGGAAGCTATACTCTATTTAATATTATCTATATAGTAAATAAAACTGAGTTCTAAATATATAAAAGGCTGGATCTAGGTTTATTTAACTGGAAGGTAGTATAAAATACTATTTATTTAGAACTAAGGAGTAAAAGAGAAGCTTTCACGGGTGCGTAGAAAAGTCTATATATATAATATTATATAGGGCCTACTGGAGCCTCACTCGGGCGAGGGGGTTAGCTTCAGATGCTTAAGTATAATTCTAGCCAGACATCCGGATATAGCCTATAATATTAATATTAAAATACTATATTTTATTTAACTAACCTTATAATAAAGTTAAATTATTATTTAGCAAAATATATAGAATAAATAATAAATATACTAGAGAGAAGTATAATATCTTTAAGAATTAGATATAGATATTTATTACTTAATATATTAGCTATAATATTAACTAGAATATAGTAGGAGAAATATTTAATAATATACTAATAGGCTAAGTATATTTATACTATAAGATATCAATTTTACTAATTTAAAATAACCTTTCAATCACTTAAATAATTATAATAGTTAGAGATAAGTCTAAAATACCTACAGTTTACTTTAACTACTATAAGAAATAGAAAAATATATACCTTAAGGTTTTTACTGAAAACAATAAATATATTAATATAGTTAAGATATTTAAAATAATAATAATATAAATTAATATTCTTTAGTATATCTAATATGGTTAATAAGTGAGCTGGATAGATAAGTAAGCTAGACACCCAACTGCAACTAACCTATCTTCTACCTTACAACCCACGTAACGCCACAATAAAACAATAATATCACAGAATAAAGAAGCTTAATTAACCTTAGCTTTCCAGGCTATCAATTAAACTCTAAATCTTAGTATTCAGGCTGCAGCTAAAATCTATTCAGTACTATATTCAACTTTAGCCACCCAACTAAAAGGTATCCTATTATAATATAATACTGCTCCTAACTCACGGAATTTAACTGTACTTAAAGAGGAGAAGCTAGTTAAGTATATTCTTAATCTAGATTCCTAATTATTTCCTCCCCATATCAGTAGTGTGGAAGATATAGCTAATTAACTACTTACTAACTGTAATATACTCTCTATTAGGAAATACTAAGCTTTAAACTTTATTAAGTAATAACTACAGCTCCAGATATACTTTTTTTATAAATATAACTATAAGAAAGCTTAATATAAAAATCCAGATATAATAAATATATAATTTTAACTTATAGTGAATATAATTACAAAATATAGTATTATAAACTCAGATATCTATGATTTTAATAAGATTAAATTTATAATAAGCTAGATTATATCCAGAATAATTATAATAAATACTAAAAAATATTTAAGCATAAAAATAATATAGCCTAGTAACTAAAGATAGATTATAATTATCCAGACTATCAGTTCATTAGGCTACAGTATTCCACTATATATTATTATTTCAGAGCAATATTACCTCTCTACTTAATATATAGAAATAGATCTCCCACATAACTAAATTATCATAATATCTAAAAATAAATAGATAATAAATAAAAGAAGCTTAAATTAGCTTCAGTATTTTAATTAGTATATAAAACTATATATAAATAGTAAATATCGCCTCCTTATTATTAATAGTTATGAAAATCACTATATAGCTAACTTTAAAATATATTATAAGGAAAATAATATTATTATTCTTTATATACTAACTTACTCCTCTTATTTACTTCAGCCTTTAGATATTAAATATTTTAGGCTACTAAAGAAAGTATATAGTTAATAAATTAAGAATAAAATACACTAAAGTAATATCTATATTATAAAGGAAAACTTCTTCCCTACGTTTCGTAAAACTTTTATATAAATCCTCACAATTAAAAATATCTAGAGAGGTTTCAGAGGAACTAAGTTTATCCCTCTTAATATAGAAAATATACTATTAAAACTTAATATTAAGTTATATACTCTAATACCTCTAGAATCCCTCCTAATAATATCCCCTATATAGACTTCTCAGATACTAAATAACCTAACAGAAATATCTTCTCAGTCTAAACTTATTAAGAGAAACATCTCCCACTATCAGAATAACTTACTAACTTTAATTATTAAAACTATAAAGTATCTATTAAAGGGGGTATACAGATTTATATACTAGATTACTTTATTAAAATCTAAAATCCAGATTTTTTAAGAGGAAAATAACCTACTTAATAGATACTAAAAGACTAAGAAAATATATCTCAGATAAAGAGGAAATCTCACTATAGCTAAAACAGAAAACCTTTAATTACAGAGAGAGGCTACAGTCTAGATTAAGGAGGAAACATACTAAAGTAGTAATTACCAGCTAAGGATAGAGATAGACTAATAGTAATATAGTATCTATAGAAACACCAGTTATAATATACAAATATATTAATTTACTAAAGAAATACCTAAAGAAGAAGATCTTAACTAATTTGAATTTAATTAATTTTATAGGTATTATATATCAGTCGGAAATATAATATAGTCGCAGTTAGGTATCTAGCTCGCTTGTCTATCCAGCTTACTTATTAACTATATTATCTAAATTTATAAAACCTACAGAAGAAAATTAATATAAAAATATATATAACTATCTACTATATATATAATATAATTAATATACTTTATAGTATTATGAATAAAGCTGAACTAACTATTAATAAGCTATATAAATAAATAATAAAGATACTTAAAAGCTAGGAGGGATAGTTAAAGTAAAAAACCAGCTATATTATAAATAATAATTAGTTTCTTACAGTTTATATATATAACAGCTAAGAGTGAAGCTAATATTTTAGCTGCTCTTAACTACCTTATCTATAATATATACAGAATAGTAATACCACTTTAAGATAGCTTCGCAAAAAGATATAAGATAGAGATATATAAGGTAAATATTATATATATTTAAAATCAGTAATTAAATACTAGTTAATAAAGTATATCCCAGAGGAGCATAAGATTAGTATCCTGCAATTTAAGAAGGTATTTATTATTAATATTATATTAGTAGAGAAGATTATAATATACCTTAATAATACTAACCTTATAGAGGAGATAATAGAGAAGGTGAAAAATAATATAAATAAGATATTAGAGGATAATTTTATAATTATCCACTTTACTATAATAAATAGCTAAGAGGTAATTATTAATACTATATAGCTTAAAGAGATCCTTTAAAACTATATTTTCTGCTACCTAATAACTACTAATAAAATAGAAATTTTTCTAACTTTATAATATTTAAAAATTATTTTCAAAGATATTCTTCCAGATATTAAAGTAGGTAGGTTTTCCACTAGAGGTATATAATAACTTAGAATCCTCTAGAGGATTCTTCCTAATATCTTACTAAATAAGATAACTTTAAAAATCAATATTAGATTTAGAGATAGGTAAGGCTTTATAAATCTCAGTATTACTAAGGTATCTATCCTTTTTAGAGATATTTATTTTAATATTATATTTATAGCTATACTATTTCTACTGAATCCTTCTAATATAAATTACCTTTAAATATATTTTAATAACCTTAATAATAGAATTAAGTAGGAGGAAGTATTACTATCTATAAAAAAATATAATAGATATCTATAGTTCTTTATATAGAAGGATTTTTATAATAAAGCTATTAACTTCCTTATAGAAATAGAAATATAGTGACTTTATAAGGAATTTAGTTACCCTAGCGTCCATAAGTTAAATAATATATTTAAGAAAGTAGGTAAAATTATAATAACTAATAAGATGAAAGTAATTACTAAAAACTACTATTAGTATTACATAAATAGCAAAAAACTATATCAGTTTAAATTTAGCCTAAAGGATAACTATAAATTAAATACAGAAGTTATTATAAATATTATATATCTTAACGGTAATATACTTATACTATATATAGTTAATATCTCTATAGTATTTATAGCTATTAAATTGATAAAAAATATCTTTATAGAGAATATATAATATACTCTAAAAGTATATTAAATTAATATATACCAAAAACCTCTAAATAGAGTTATTACTAATATAGAATATAACTTTACAGCTGAAAGCTTTAAGAAGGAAGCTAATAGTATAAATAGTAAGGTTAAATTTATACTAGTTAAAGTCTATAATAGTATTAGCAAGGTAAAATATTACTATATTCCCGTATAGAGGATATATAAAATTATCTAAAATAAGATACTAGAGATCAATAGAAAGAAGATACTGTAAAATACAGTTAAGGTAGTTGATAATATTAGTAGCCTAAGTAACCTTATACTAACTTTACTAATTTTTGGAGTATATCTATACCTTAACTTAATATTACTACTATCTCTAAATATTATAAGATAAGTAGTTACTATCTAAAAGGTAATAAAAGAGATATATAAAATTTATATTTAATAGTAAGTTTCTAACACTCTAAATATATATAATAACCTTTTTACTACTTCAATCTATACCTTACCTCTCTAATTAGAAATATATATTTATTATAAATAATAAGGTTAGATAGAACCCTTTAGGTTTATCTTTATTAATAGTAAGATATATATTATAGAGATAGATAGTAAACTTAGTGCCTTTAGATTAATAATAGTTAAGCTATATTATTAACTATATACTAAAAAGATAGAAGTTTAGAAACTATATAATAACCGGCTACCAGACGAATATTTAAGGAAAGGAATATCAACAGTAGTATCATATAAAGATAGGCTAAGGTAGTAAGGGTAACTATATAAAAATATAATCTTTATTATAGAGGCTAACCTTATAGAGAATATTTACTATAATATTTAATTAATAACAAAAGAAATAGAAGTATTTATTAAAGCTATTAAGTTTCACTAATATAATCTTATTTCAATATTATGAAAGCTATTTTAAAGATTATATACTATAGAATAGAAGATTTTATTAGTAAAAAGTATATTCCACCTTAAGCACTTTAATATCTAAAAACATAATAGTATAAGGATCTTCAGCCTCCGCTTTATTAATAAAGTTAAGAATATAGATAATATACTATAATGTGGTTAATAAGTAAGCTGTCAGGATAAGTAAGCTGTTAGGAAATAACTACTTATTATATAAATATAATTAAGAGGTAGTAATAGAAAGATTAAATTTAATTAAACTACTCAGAATCCTCTTCATAAGATATTTCTTTAATAAATTAATATATTTATATATTATAATTAGTATTCCCATAGATACTATATTATTATCAGTCTATCTCAGTCCTTAGCTAATAATTACCACTCTAATATAATTCCTCCTTAATTTAAGTTATTATTTCTCTCTGTAACTAAATATCCTCTATTTTAGCTATAGTAAGATTTCCTCCTTATCTAAGATATATTTTTTTAACTTTCCTATATTAGTTAAGTAAGTTATTTTCTTCCTAAAGGATCTAGATTTTAAGCCTTATTAATATAATTTAATATATAAATCTATATAAGTACTCCCTTTAATAAATACTTTATAATTTTAATAAGTAAAGTTAGTAAGTTATTTTAATAGTGAGAGATTTAATTCTCAATTAGTTTAGACTGAGAAGATATTTCTATTAGGTTATTTAGTATCTAAGAAGTTTATATAGGGGATATTATTAGGGGGGACCCTAAAGATATTAAAGTATATAACTTTATATTAAACTTTAAAAATATACTTTCTATATTTAGAGGGATAAGCTTAGCCTCTCTGAAACCTCCCTAGATAGTTTTAACTGTAAGAGCTTATATAAAGATATTATAAAATATAGGGAAGAAGTTTTCCTTTATAATATAGATATTACCTTAGTATATTTTATCCTTAATTTATTAATTATATATTTTCTTTAAGAATCTAAAATACTTAATATCTAAAAGCTAAAGTAAATAAGAGAAATAGGTTAGTA
Source organism: Colletotrichum lindemuthianum (assembly GCA_001693025.2). Taxonomy (NCBI): domain Eukaryota; kingdom Fungi; phylum Ascomycota; class Sordariomycetes; order Glomerellales; family Glomerellaceae; genus Colletotrichum; species Colletotrichum lindemuthianum. Next base: position 22,832 of record MASP02000872.1, on the reverse strand, counting down.
TATAGAGAGTGATAATATTATTTTCCTTATAATATATCTTAAAGTTAATAGTATAGTAATTTTTATATTTATTAATAATAAGGAGATAATAATTACTACTTATATATAGTTTTATAGATTAGTTAAAATACTGAAGTTAATCTAAGTCTCTTTTATTTATTATCTATTTATTTTTAGATATTATGATAACTTAGTTATATAGGAAACCTATTTTTATATATTAGATAGAGAAGTAATATTAGCTTATAATAATAATATATAGTAGAATATTATAATTTAATAAACTGATAGTCTGAATAACTATAATCTATTTATAATTACTAAGTTATATTATTTTTATATTTAAATATCTTTCTATATTTATAATAACTATTCTGGATATAATTTAGCTTATTATAAAATTAATCTTATTAAAATTATAAATATTAGAGTCTATAATCTTATATTTTTTAATTATATTTACTATAAAGTGAAACTATATATTTATTATATCTAGATTTTTATATTAGGTTCTCTTATAGTTATATTTATAAAAAAAATATATCTAAAACTATAGTTATCACTTAATAAAGTTTAAAGCTTAGTATTTCCTAACTAGTAGTATATTATAGTTAGTAACTAGTTAATTAGTTATATCTTCTATATTACTAATATAAGGAGGAAATGATTAGGAATCTAAATTAAGAATATACTTAACTAGTTTCTCCTCTTTAAATATAGTTAATTTCCGTAAATTAGGTATAATATTATATTATAATAGTATTCCTTTTAATTATATACTGAGAGTTATTTGAGATACTAAATATATCTCTATAGTAACGCTAATAGTAAAATTAGAGTCTTTTTTGAGAGCTTAGATAGTAAGTGTTAATCAAGCTTCTCTATTTATTGATTATATTATATCTGGGGAAATAATATATATTAAAGGTAAGAAGGTATAAGAAACTAGGTTTTCTGACAGCTTACTTATTCTAACAGCTTGCTTATTAACTATATTATAAAAAGTTATAATTAGTTATTAAAAACTTTAATAATTGGGGGAAGGTTAATATCCTTCTATAATTACTAATAATCTAACGGATTAACTATTACCTAATAGTAGTTATATTGAAGGTCTCTAATCTATTGCTAAATCACATACCTCTCGGGGTCCCATTTAGGTAAGTGCACCCAACAGTCGGCTCTTGCCTCTTATACCCTGTAGATAAACTGGAGCTGAGGAACTGTTTAAACGGAGGAAACCTCAGGCAGTATGCATGGTTAGTTAATATGATAGCTGACAAATGGGAAGGTACCAAGGGAAGGTACAGGCCTATCCGTCGCAGTTACTCTTTAAGGATTGTAATTAGTTGTTACGTGACGCCTGCTGCCAGCTGGTTACACTTGTCGCCAGCCGTCAACGGTCGCTAACCGTTAACAGCTATTGGCAGGTGCCGCCAGCTGGTGGCAGTTGCCACGCTTGGTTTCACAACCGGAAGGTACGCCATGACCACCGGTCGCGGTTGCCCGTCGCAGGATTCGAACCTACTGCACTTACCAAAACGGTAAATACCAGCCAGACGTTAAACCACTACGTCAAACGGGTTAACTATTACCTAATATTAATACTATTAGTAATATTTGAAGAGGTAACTTCTATAGAAGTTTACCTCTAAGATATTACCTAAGTATATATATAAGCAGAAATAATATTAAATTACCTTATATAAGTAAAGCTACCTGTAAGCTAATATAGCTTATATCTAAAAAATACTATATTTATTATAGTTTAACTATTATATAGCCTTATAAAGTTAGATACCTATTAGTATATAATATACTTTAGCTACTATAAAAACTAACTACAAATAGGAACCTTATTATATAATCTATATTTTATAATCTCCAGATATAATAACTTATATTTCAATATTAAAGGTATATAAATAGATAATATCCTCAGACTCTACTTACCTAAATTTAATAATAAAGAAGAGGAGAAGTTTTAGTAAGTAGAATATATAGTTAAACTAAAATTAAGACTTATATAATATATATTCCTTATATTTAATAGAGGTATAATTACCCTAAAGAATAACGGTAATATTACCCTCACCTAAAAAAAAATAAGGTAAGAAAATTAAACTTATTAATCTTATATCTAAAAATACAAAATTAATATATATTAAATAATAGATATAAGACGTATATATAGCTACTATATACTAACCGAAAATATACTTTAACCTCTTTATTATAACTTAATATTAAAACCTAACGCTGGAGGATATTAAGAAACTTAATAAATAACTGATATAGCAAATAGATAACTCTAAAAGAAGCTTAATATTTATCCGCACTAATATTAAGATAATAAGGCTTTATATAGTTATTAATAAATTCTTTACTAATAATAGTAATATACTATTCTAGTTTAGATTTATTATTATCCTAGGGATAGAAGATATTAATAAAGATAATAATATCTTTAAACTTCGAGGTAATATTATCCACTTCTCCTCTACTAAGTTAAAGAGAATTATATATAGTATATTAGTATCTAAGATCTACAGTATAACCGCAGAAGTTAATATAGAATATAAAATTTCTACCACCCTCAGGTAAGTAACTAAATATCTTAAAATATTAATAATACTAATAGTAGTCTATACTAACTTCTACTTTCTCTATAAATATCTTATTAAACTTAGTATAATAAAAGAGAAGTGACTTATAATTAATATTATAATACTATAATAATTATATAAGAGAAGGAAAATCTTTAAGATCTAATACATCAATAATAAAAATAACCTTACAGATAGTATAACTAAAATATCTAATAACTAAGCTTTTAAAGTATTTATTACTATAAATAAAGTAGTTATAAGAATAGAAGAATAAATCATTAGGGCTACAGAGGGTAATAAAAGGAAAATATAAGAGTAAAAAGGACAGATAGAGGGTATTACCACTAGAGAGCCTTAAGGTATCTAAGTAATAATAATTAAAAGGTGTATTTTTATAGGTAAATACTACTTATAGTATTTACATAGTTTTTAACGCACCTAAAAAGATATATATAATTAGTAGCTAGTTTTTTGCGTTTTACGCTGATTTTTTGCATTTTACGCTAGTTTTTACGTTTTACGTTAGTTTTTACATTTTACGCTAGTTCTTATATTCTACACTAGTTTTTCTATTTTACGCTGGGTTTTGCATTTTACGCTGGTTTTTGCATTTTACGCTGTTTTTACGTTTTACGCTGGTTTTTGCATTTTACGCTATTTTTGCATTTTACGTTATTTTACATTTTTGCTATTAAAGAGAGTACTTTTAGTATTATGTTAACTAGGCACCAATATAGCAAAAGCTATAGTAGTGAGTAACTTACCAGTTACTCCACTTAATTAGACTAATTAGATAAGAGGGATAATTCTACAGACTATCCTAATAGTATGCAGCATATATACATACTGTCAGATTAGATACTTAAGCCTACGAACAGTTACATCAGTAATATATATTATATAGGCCCACATCCTTTTGGCCGTATAGTTAATTTGACAATTAAGAGTCTTATACGCTATACCAGCTATTTTATAACTATTTGAAACCTCTTAAGAACCTAAGAAGTAATATCCACCTCTGCTGGAATAATTATTCTAAGTAGCCCTAAGGACTGGATCCTCTAGATTAACTAAATTAAATCTCTATACTATTTCTATAGCTTTTAGGATCTTATAAACCTTAAAACTTATAATAAAGTAGTTCTAAGTATCTTAAATACTAAATATAAACAGCTTACTACTAAATTAGTAATTCTAGAGATCTCTAATTACTTATTAAAGTCTAGATACTTTTTATATACTCTAAACTTATCTTAGACTGTAATTCCTAAGGTGGAAAACTATATAATAATTCTGGATACAGAAAGTAATATACTGCAAGCTACAGCCTTTAAGTATCTCTTAATTAAAAATACAACCCTATATAAAAAAATACTCTAAATATATCTTTCAGGTAAAAATATACTATAAAAGAATAAAAGAAATATAGGTAGTATAAAAATATACTAGAAATACTATCTCTCCTAACTTTTTAAAATACTCTTATAGTATTATAGGAAACCTTAATATTTAATTATTTAAACTTAAAAGCTATACAGACTAAGTGAAATTAAGAGATAGATAGAAGTAATTACAGAATATATAGTAACTTTCACTAAGTTTATAAAAAAAAAGCTAAACCTAAGAAGTAATATAGAAACTTAAGTTACTTATTGGGAGAAAGTGTTCTATAAATACCTTAATATAGGAATACTAAACTCTTATAAGTTTTTAATTTAGTTTCCAGAATATACTGGAAAGCTAAGAGGTAGTTATATTAAATTATAAATTCTCTTATATTTAGTTTCAGTCTTCCCTAGGGCTTATAATAGTATCCTGAAAGTAGCTAAAGTTATAAGCTACATTTAGCTTTTCCTTCTGAAATTAGATATTACCCTAATTTAAAGTAGATCCGCAAGAGGGATCTTTAACCTTATAGACACTCCTAATAATAATAAAGAAGCTTAAGGGAGATTCCCTACTATATTAAGAAGCTAAAGTAGAAGCTAGACTTAATAAGATAAAGAAGCTTCTAGTTAATAAGCTGGTAAGTACTGTAAATAAAAGTCTAATGATAATAAGAACCCTAAGGTAAATAGAAACCCTAACTATAAGATATGCTGATTGTAATATCCCCTCTTCAGATACTTCTATATTAATAAGGAGATTAGACTTTATATCTAAAAGCCTAGCTTAAATATCCAGAAGCTTCTTAATAGAAGGATGTAAGATAATAAAGACTTTATAAAGTATATAAGGAAGGTTAAAAACTTAATCTTTGTGAAGGGCTGGCCCCGACTGGGGGGCGTAGCGTTGCAGCTAATAACGTCTCGGCCTTCAGTACCTATATGCGTACGCGCGCGCACACGAATAGTACTACTAATTGAGCTATATTGCATAGCCTCGTCAAAAGGTATGTAATAATAAGTTGTCTACTTATTATCTGGCTGCACTTAAGTAGGGTATTCTGTAGTGTGTTCCGTATGGGGCTAGCCTGTAACACTACCTCCCCTCTCCCGCTCCTGCTGCGCCATGCTACCTGCCTGTTGTAGCCTCACGGTAGGGGCTTCTGAGCACTTAAGTAATATACCCCCAGCGTTGCTGTTAGCCAGGGAACAAATCCGTACGTAAATTACTATATATAACCTGGATTGAACCCTAGACTATTAGGGTGACTTGTTATATGTGAAGGGCTGGCCCCGACTGGGGGGCGTAGCGTTGCAGCTAATAACGTCTCGGCCTTTAGTACCTATATACGCACGCGCACGCACACGAACAGTACTACCAATTAAGCTATATTGTATAGCCTCGTCAAAAGGTATGTAATAATAAGTTATCCACTTGTTGTCTGGCTGTATTTAAGTAGGGTGTTCTATAGTGTGTTCTATATGGGGCTAGCTTATAATACTATATGAAAGGCTGGACTTAAGTTTATTCAACTAGAAGGTAGCGTAAATACTATTTATTTAGAACTAAGAAGTAAAAGAGAAGCTTTCACAAATGCGTAGAAAAGTCTGTATATATAATACTATATAAAACCTATTAGGGCTCCACTCGAGCGAGGGGGTTAGCTTTAGATACTTAAGTATAACCCTAGCTAGATATTTAAATATAGTCTGTAATATTACCTCCCTCCTCTCCAGCTGCCGTCTGGCTGGAGGCTATAGGCTGAGTCTCTATTATTATCTGTAATTAGTTTATACGTTACTTTATACTACTCTAGGGCTGCTATATCCGCAACGGCGTTAATAGGCTTCTATATAAGGTTTATATATCCTTCCTATTTAATAAGGACTTCTTATTAATATCCTCTTCCCACCTAATATATCCTTACAGTAAGAATACTTTTAACTAGCTATTTAACCTCTCTATTATTATCTATTAATAGTAGTAACTAGCTATTAACTATAACCTGCCTGAGTAGTAGATTAGTAGTAGCTCTCTAGAGTAAATCTATATAAAACTGTAAGTAAATAGACTCTAGAGTATCTAACTTTATAATATACAGTAAGAGAATCTTCACTACTATATACTTATAATATAGTTAAACTAATTTTCAGCTTAATTTTAGTAACTTATAGTTAGATATATTTAACTATATCTTATTACTAACTTAATATTAATTTATAGGGAATTAGATTTTATTTACCTAAGCTTCTAACCTCTACTGGATAGTAGCTATCTCTATATAGATATATATTATTACTAACTATATTTTCTTAACTAATTAGTAAGCTGCAGCCTCACTACTATTAGGTGATTTTATATACTTTTTAGTAACTAGAATAAGGTTAATATAATACTTATAATCTATAAAGAAAGATATAGTTTTTATTATACTATACTATTAGTTATAGAGAGCTAACTATATAATTAATAGTAAGTTATTCTAATTATTTTAAGACTAGTAGGTAAATATTTTTAAAACCACTTAGATCTTCTAGTTATACTATTTTATAATTCTATCAGTCTGTAAGTAGTAACTAATACTTAATAGGTATATAATATCTATTAATTTACAGAACTCCTTCTAGAAGTAACTTACTTAGTTAGATTCTCTATTACTTATAATAGAATATAGTATTCTATAGAATCTATAGTAGTAACTAAGGAACTATTAAGTATATATTTCTATTTCTATTATATTTATCTCTTTTAATATAGGGATTTTACCTAATTAATTAATAATAACTTAGAGGTAATAGCTACTTTATTTTTTTATGGGAGGTAAGTTAGTAATAAAGTCTATTAATAGATTAGAATGTAATTAGTTAGGCATTAGTAGAAACTTTAGGAATCTTTTTTTAACTTACTTCTAGATATAAATACTTCTATATATATTATAGTTATATATAAATTAGTAGATACTCTATAATTATCTAGACTAATAGAATTATTAACTTATAATCTTTAGTATATTATTACACTCTAGGTAGTCTATAAGAGAGAAATTATATAATTTCTATACTAACTTAATTCTAAGTTTATTAAGGAGGTTATTACTCTCTTTACTATTTAGTATTTAAAATCTCTCTCTAAAAGTAAGCTATCTTAGTATATTAATAATATACTTAGTAATCTGGATCTTAATATAAAAATTAGGGAGGAAGTTATATTCTCCCTACTGGATTACTGTAAAGATCTATTAGTATAAGGAATCTCTCTTAGTAATATAATTTTATATCTCTTATAGATCTAGTCTTCCTTTAAAAATCTAGATACTAATAATATCTATATATTTTACTTAAGGTTCTATAGGGATAGTAGCATCTAGAATAATCTATATTATTTATCCTTATTACTTTTTATTATTCTATCTTTTAGGGGTATCTTATTCCCTCTGGAAGAGGGTATTAGAAGCTACTATCTAGGTATTTAGTTAGTATTTAAGATAAAAATTATATTAAGATAACTTTTCTGCTTATGAGCTCTACTTTTCTATAAGTTATTATTTCTTTATAAAGTATTTAAAATCCTTATAGTCAGTAAGGATCTTAAACCTTTTAGTGCTTTACAGCTTCACTCTCTATACCTATAAACATTCTAATATTATAAAGAGTTCCTTATTATAGATTAAGTAATTAAATTCTATAGAAATTAGATATTAAGAGTAGAAAGCTACTAAATATCTTATTCTAACCTTATTAGTTTAGATTAATATACCTCCTAGAGTATATTCTAAATAGTCTATCTCTATTATTATTAGAGTATTAAGATTAAATATCTATAAGATCAGTTTTATAGTAAAGAGTTATTTTAGTTTAAGGAAAGCTTCTTATTATTTCAGTCTCCAGTTAAAAGAAACTAACTTCTAAGTTAGGCAGTTTAAAAGCTTTATAATAATATTATACTGAAATATAAAAACTTTATAGTAATTTATAAACTTAAGGAAACTATAGATACTTTTTAGTAAACTAGGGGGGAGTTAGTTAGTAATAGCTTCTAACTTCTTAGGATTATAAGAGAAGCTTTTTCTAGTTATTATAATATACTTAATATACTTAATTATAGTGACTGAAAACTTATATTTCTTAGGATCTAACTTAAAGTTTATATTAGTAAGGTAGCTGAGTATCTAGTGGACCTTCTCCTTATACTCCTTTTATAAGCTACTAATATAAATAAGGATATTATTAATATATATTATAATAAACTTATCTAGAAACTATTATAGGTAGCTATTAATATACTATTAAAATATAGTAAAGATACTAGTAAGTCTGAAAAGATATACTACTTATTTAAAGAGACTATAATATATCTAAAAAGCTATTTTCTCCTAATTTACTTTATTAATTCTAATCTTATAGAATATAGTAATAATATTAAATTTAGTATATTAGTAGGTAATAGTAACCTTCTAGAGAGTTTCTAATATAAGGAAGAGGAAGTAATAATCTTTCTTTATAATAGTATTAAAAACTTTATAATTTATATAGAAGTATATTCCTCTATCCAATTTTCTTATAAAGAGGATTAAGATACTAGTAGAGAAGCTACTTACTTTAATAAGTTCCTTATTAAATAAATCCTCTAGGGTTTTCTTAAGTATTAGAAGCTCCTTTTATAATATATTATAGAGGAATCCCTATAGGAAGTCTAGTTTTTATTCTTTATTATTAGGAATTAATAGGATATAGTAGTCTATCTTTAGTTAGCTGGGAGGTAGTTAGTATACTAAATCTAGATAGAAAAAATCCAGGAATTCCTTTAAGATATTTATAGGAATATAATCCTTTAGGTTTACTTCTACTTTTAAAGTTAATATTTTCTTAATATTTACTAGACTAATAGATATAATTTAGTAGGAGCTTAATACCTCACTAATATACTATATAGTATACTGACAGATAAATATAAATAAGTTAGTATTAAGTAGCTAAGCTGACTAAATCTCCTTAAGCTATATTAGTTTATCTTAATATTCTAAGTATATTATTATACTACCCTTCCTATATATTATCTATTAAGTTTCAGTATTATAGATAATATAATTATTTTCTATCTATAGTCGCTTAAGATATAAAAGTAGCTGCAGGTTTTCTATAATATAGATATAAATTTTCTATATATAACTACTAACTTCTAAAGTTAGAATAGTTATCTCCTAAATGTTACTAAGTAATAACTTAATAATATATTTTCTTATCTATCTCTTTAACTTATTAACTAGCAGAAAGTAAAGTTTCTTTATAAGGAAGATATTAATAATAGTATAGATATTATAGCCTATATTAATAAGTATATTAATAGAGTAAGTTCTATTAATTCTAGCCTAAATAGTAGCTAACTACTAGTTACTTACTTATTCTTTTTCCTATTATTTCCCCTATCCTATTATTTCTACTTTAGTTAGCTCTAGAGCCTAATTTTACTCTAGAGTTACTTTTTTCCTAAATTCTCACTATTACTAAGTGGAGTAGTATTATCCCCCTGGTTATCCCTAGCGTGATCTGGAGTAGTTATAGCTTTCGTTACCTTCACACTAGTTTTCTTATACTTTTAAACTTTATAGTTCCTATAGATATAGTTTTTCTTATTACACTTAAAGTATTAATAGGTATCCTAATAGTCTTTAGAGTGTTCCTTAGAGATAGAAGAGGAATTACTAGAGCTTTAATATTATTATTATTTCTTAACTACTCTAGTTATTATAATGTTACTCTCTATATTACAGGCGGCAGGTCTCTAGTAGGGTAGCTAGTAATATACTAATATCCTCTTTATATATTTAAGCTTCTAAGTTATATCTTAAACCTTAAATAACTAAAACCTATACTCTATAGGAAAGTTAATTATAATAAGTAGCTTCTTAAAGTAAGGAAGTAGAGTAGCTTCCAGTAGGGAGATCTAAATTATATCCAGCTATATATATCCTCTAGTATCAGTTAGAATCTTTTTAAATTAAGGTAGAAAAGTAGTTAGGTATTTATTTTCCTTCTATTTAAAACTCTATAGCTAGGTAATAGCGTGACGCTAACTATTAGAGTTTAGGTAAATTCTATCTAGGTAACCTATAAAATTATTTAGGTTATAAGAATTCTCTAGCCTTCCCACTATATAGAAGATTTTAACTACTTACTGAGGATTAGAGTCTAAGTAGGAGTAAATTAGATACTAGCGTTCTTAATTATTATTAAAGAAGTAGTAGTTAATTTTAAGCTTAGCTTTTATCTATTAGACTTATAATTAGTATTCCTTCTACTTACCTAAAAACTTTAGAGGTAGGGGAAGAAGTTTCCTCTAGTAGTTAGCTACTAGTGGGGATATAGTAGTGTTATTAACCCTAAGGGCTATTATCCTAATAGACGTTATTCTGGAAGTTACTAAAGTATCTTAATATAAACTAGAGATATCTATTATAGTAGCTACCTAGGGGTTACTACCTACTATAATATCTTATTTTACTAACTTATATAAGAGCTTATTAATTCTCTAGTAGAGAAAGTTTAAAATATACTGTAACTACTACTGAAGTAGTTTACTTATAAGGTTACTATCTATAAGAGTATCCTGAGGGGCTTTAGTATCCTCTATTATTCTTTATATTAGTTATCTGTTATATAGTATTATATCCTAGGAGCTACACTTAACTAGATTATATACTTAACTAGTGGGGAGTTATACTCTACTTAGTATTATCTATATAATAAATAAAACTAAATTCTAAATATGTAAAAGACTGGACCTAAGCTTATTCAACCGGAAGGTGGTATAAATACTGTTTATTTAGAACTAAGGAGTAAAAGAGAAGCTTTCACGAGTGCGTGGAAAAGTCTGTATATATAGTGCTATATGGGGCCTACTGGAGCCCCACTCGAGCGAGGGGGTTAGCTTCAGATATCTAGGCACAGCCCTAGCTGGACATCCGGACATAGCCTATAATAATCTTAAAATTCTAACTATATAGTTACTTTTATAAAGTAACTATTATAACCTTAATAATCTTAAATAAGCTCTATATCCTTATAAAATCTATAATTTTAGACTTAGAGTTAATAATATATATTTTTAGTAGTATTAAATAATTTTAAATACTTTTACAAGCTATAATAGATAACTATCTTTAGACTAACACTCAGAAGATTACTATAAAAAGCTACAGTAATATAGAGATAATAATATAAAGTCCTTAAAGTCTAATAAAACTATATTTATTTAATATTATACTATATCTTAATCTTATAAGTAATTTAGTATTATTTAGGAAGCTTTATAAATATTAGTTATAATTAAATTAAAATCTAAATAATAACTATATTTAAAAGATAGATAGAAGCTACCTTTATTTTCTTAAAATTATAAATAGGTAATCTATACTTAAGTATAACCCTCTCAAAAAGATATTCCTCCAGATATCTATAAAGTAAGTAATACTACCTAAGGGTAAACCTCACAAGCTCCATAAGTTATATAAGTATACTATATCCTCATAAAGGTAGCTAATAGCTAGGTTTCAGAAGCTCTAGTATTTAAGGTTAAAACACCCAGAATCTAAGATAATAAACTACTTATTAATTTCTATAAGAGGCATTAAAGTAACTAGAGACTTATAAGCAGTCTATATAATAAACTGTAATATATATATAAAAGGTAAGATATATTAAATTATATAAAAAGCTTAAAAGAAAGTAGTATAATATATTAATCTGGGGGAGAGAATTATAATAGATTTTTATAACTTTAAAGGGGGTTATAAAAACTATATATTTACTATAATCTTTATAAATTAAGTAATATACTTAGTATGAAACTTTTATCTTTATACAAGAAAGACAGAAAAGCTTCTAAATATGATTAGAAAGCTTCTTAACTCTTAAAAACTATATATAAAATATCAGTTAGAAAGATTAAGGTGGATAATAAAATCTGGAAGTATAAAGTAATCTAAATAAAGATTTAAGAGAGAGATATTAAGTTTAAATCCTCCATACTAAATACTTAAACTTAAAATAGTAAAGCAGAGAAAATAGTAGTAGTAATTAAAAAATATATAAGGTTTATAGTAATTAGGATATTTCTTCCTTCTATTCTATAACCTAAAATCCTAAAAGCTACTATATATATTTATAACTATATACTCTTAGCCTCTTAAGGTTAGAAAATATTATATCAGTCATTTTATTATTACTTCTGGAAGAATAAAAATATATATATAATAACTTTAAACTTCTTCCACCTAAAGGTATATAAATACTTAATATATATAATAACTTAAGAAGCTTAGCTTAAGTAATATTACTGCTAGAAGCTTACACTAAAAGTATTCTTAGGATTTCTAGTTAACTATATCTTAAGTAACTTCTTTAGAATCTAAAACCCTCTTTAGAAGGAAGTTTTTATAATAAGAAATATAATCTTTAATAAGAAAAAGTTCTTTAACAGTAACTTAAAGAATTTTATATTAGAAATCTCTTAAATAAATCTTAAAGAGATCTAGAAGGAAATTACTAAACTTATAGAGTAATTAAAAGATATAGCTATAAGGTAAAATACTAATAAGAAAGTAGATAAAATTATAGAATTTTCCTTAATTACTCTAAATACTAAGTAAATAAGTATTTAAAATCCTTAAGAGAAAATAAACCTTTAAGAGAGACCACCTTTTACTAAAACTAAATTTAAACTTTAGTTTATATTACTAACCTCCCCAGAATCCATAAGCTTTATGAAAATACTCCAGAAAGTATTTATACTTAGTATAAGGTAAGAAGGTGGATATAATATAATTTCAAAATAATAAGGATAAGATTATAAATATCCTTTTAAGCTACTTTCCTAGTAGAATATAAGATATATAAAAATCTTAAAGCTTATATAAAATTAGTTACTATATCTAATAGATACTTAAGATTTAGTTAACCTAAAGATTCCAATAAAGTAAATAATTTAAGATATATAATAGAAAAGCTTCTAGATTAAGTAAGTAAGGGAATCTATAAGAAGCCTCTAAGGTATTTACAGAGATACCTACTACTTTTAAGTAATTTAAAAAACTTAAAATAGAATTAAGAGAAGTTTTATATATCCTCAGGAAAATCCCAGCTACTATTATATAATATAAAATCCTTAAGTCTTTAAGATATATATTAGTAAAGGTTACCTTCCCTCCTGATATCTTACTGGCAGCTTATAAGTAAAGAAAAGTATCTAAATTATATTAAGAAGAGTATAAGTTTTTAAAACCTTCACCCACTAGTATAAAATTTCAGGAAGACTAAAGAAATATACCTATAAAGCTACTAGATCTTAAGATTATAGAATAAAGTTAATAAGCTAACTGCAAGAAGTTAAATAATTCTTAGTTACTATAAGATCTATATATATAAACTTAATAAGTATAGGTAACTACTTAAGTTAAAAGCTTACCTAATAATATAAGAAAACTAGCAACTAAAAGATACACATAATATCTATATAGTAATATTTACAGAAATATTATTTCAGATACTTATAGTAATTACAGTATAATTCAACCTTAAGCTTCTTCAGTATAATATAGTTAACGCTTTCATCCACGCGAATATTAATAAAGAAATCTATATAAGGATACCTCCAGAATATAAAATATAGGGGAAAATTCTAAAGCTTTAGAAAATACTATATAGTCTCCACTAATTGCTTATCCTTTAGTAGTAATATCTTATGAAAAACCTAAGAAATTAATAATTCTCTTATATCTCTAGAGAAAACTGCTACTAATATAAAAACTAGATTCTATTCTTTTTCTATATTAATAACTATATTTTAGTGTACCTAAAGATATATAAAAGTCTTATAAGAAAAGCTATTAGATATCTTTAATTATAGTATTACCTCAAGAAAGAAAAGAACTTATAGTAGTTTCTAAATATTATAATATTATATAATTAAAAAACCTTAAAAGCTATACCTTTTATAGATTATATATATAGAGAAAACTTATAGATTTCTACTAGAAAGCTATAAGCCTAGGGAGAGAAATTACTTCCTAATAGTATACTTAAAACTCCTTCTATATAATAGAGAGACTTTATACTAAAGGATTAACCTCTACCAGAGGGAAGTAGGTACTATACTATATATAGTAGTAATAATAAGGTTAGATCTAGTATTTACAGCTAGTTAACTAACTTACTTTAACTAAAGTCCAGAGTCTTAATATTAAGAAGCAGTAAATTAAGTACTTAACTATATCTATAAAACTTAGTATCTATACCTGAAGTATAGTATAAAACCTGAAGACTTAAAAGATACTTTAGTAGTTTCCTCTAACGTAAGCTTTAGAGATAATATATAAGATTAAAAAAGCTCTTAAAACCTTATAATAAAACTCTTTAGAAGTAGTATTACTTAAAAAGCTATAAAGTAATCTATAATTACTATATTAACTATAAAGGTAAAGCTACTTTCCCTCTCCTTAGTAGCTAAAAAGATACTATTTATAAATTATCTACTAACCTTATTATAACTCTAACTACCTATAGGTAACTTAAAAGTAAAAAGGTTCCCTATTTTTAAGAATATATGAAAAATAATTCAGATTAAGTATAATAACCTCCAAATAGTAGGTTTAGTAATAAAAAAGCTTATAAAACTTTAAACTTATCTGAAATATATAGATATTTATAACTACTAACTTTATTAAGAGATCTCTAAAAAGACGTTATTAGTTACTGACACTTCCTCAGTATAACTTATAGTAGATAGTCTCACAAAAGCATTACCTAAGTAGTAATTTAAGAAGTTATAAAAGTAACTAAATTTAAGTTATTAGAGAAACCTGCTTAAGAGAAACTATATTAGTAACCTTAAGAAGAATAAGAAAACATACCTTAAGTTCTTCCAGTTAGAATTAGTATAAAATATAACTTAACTAGAGACCTTATAAAGCTATAATTAGGTAAACTAAGAGCGTAAGAAAGTAAAGTATTTCTTAATTTAGGGTTAAAACCTACAGGTAAAAGGGTATCTAGAATATAAGGTTTATAAGTAAAGATAAATTCTCTAAAGCTAAAACCTAAAAACCAGAAACTAAAAACTATATTACTATTCTAAGGAACTACTATAATAAACTATCTACTTATATATATTAAGAAGAAATTTAAGAAGGATATTGGAAGTATAACCTTACAGTATAATAGAAAGGTAAAGCTTAAGTAAGTACTATAAGTTAGTAATTAAATCCTTAGCTAAAAGAAGAAAGCTAATACTATTAGTATTATTAGTAAAAAAGTCTATAAGAGATAAAGTAGTAATAATAAAAGCTATATAAACTATAGATATTATAGAAATAGTATAAGAAGTAAAGTTACTTTTAGTAGTAGAAGTAGAAATATAATAGTTATTATAAGTAGCAGTAGTAATATTATAAAGTTTTTAGTATTTAGAATTTTTAGTCTAAAAGTATATAAGTTAGAAATTAAATTGGAAACCTCTGGAAAAGATGCTTACTATAAATTTAACTATCTTATTATTATATATAGTAAGAAACTTTATATAGAGGCAAATAGTTATTTTTATATTGAACTTATAAATACTGCTAGATATATAGTATTTATAGTAGTAATAGGAACCTTAATAGTAGATATTAAGTTAACTTTAGCTTTTAGTAAAAAAGGAGAAGCAGCTAAGATAAGAATTATAAAGCTTATTCTTATTATCCTTACTAATATATTTATATTTATAACTTAATAAGATTGAAGTTACTTTAGTAGCCTTTATGGTAGGAAAGTTTTTAGAGGTAGTAGCTTTCTTTAGCTTCTTAGCTATAGGCGTAAAGAATTTGGGAGTGGATATAAAATACTTTACTAAATATTTAGAATATAGGAAGTATTCTCTTTAACCTCCTTATAATTAGAATACTCTTTATTATAGGTAGCAGCTATATTACTAATAGCTTTACTAATAGCAGTTTTAGTTATATTATTAATTACTTTCTTAATATACTTAATATTAGTAGAAGATATATAGGGAGAGATAGAAGTCTTTTTGGGAGAGTTATTATAAATAGGAGAAGATATTTTGAAATCTCTATATAAAGTTAGTAATATAATAGTAAAAGGAAATTCTATTTAGAAAATTTTATATTATTTAATAAATAATTAGGGCTAAAAAAGAGAAGATAAATAAACTATCCAGCTATATCATAAGTTTAATAACTTATACTGAAATTTAAGATATTTCAGCTAATAAGAAATTAAGCCTAGGAAATAAAATTAACCTCCCTCTAACTAATTAAAACCTTACTTATATAACTTATAGTTATTATTTGAAAAATCGCAAAAGAATATAAAGAGTATTTACAGTAATCTTAAAGAAGTTTTAAATAAAAGAATTTATTTTTAAGTTTATTTATAAGGTATATATAAGTAGGAATAAGCTTTAGAGATCTCTCCCTGGGGGGGTATATTAGACTGAGAGAGATATACCTCCAGTATATACCTTACGGAAGTATATTTATATGCTTCCGAGAGGTATATAGTATATCTATAGTATTATACGCTATTTTTGGTCTAGATAATATACTATAATTAATTTGATAATTAAGAGTCTTATACACTCTAGATAGGCTGTAGGTTTGAATTCCACTTCTGTAAGAAGTGAAAATAGATATAGAGATACTCCGTAACGCTATAGAGATACTTTGTATATAGATATAAGTCCACTAGCTAGAATAGAATAGGTCTGACTCTGGCATCCTGAGGGAGTATATTAGATTGGGTACTTAAGCCTACGAACAGTTATATCAGTAATGTGTATTATGTGGGCCCACATCCTTTTGGCTGTATAGTTAATTTAACACGTACGCCATAATGGAAACTTAGATATAATAAAATGGAAGTATTAGTTACAACCTAGTTATAACTATTAATCAATTACCATATTTACCAGTTATAAACTAACACTATTCAAGATTATCTAGTTCTCTAATAAAAGTTTAGTTAACCTTAAGCTTATACTATATAGTTATCTTTTATATTGGGAAGTAAAGAATATTACTATTAAAGAAAATATTAATTAGCAGAAGCTTTCTCTTTATAAAGAAAGTCTATATAGTCTGTAAAATTACTTTATAGTTCTGTTAAAGTTATATAAGGGCCTCTTAGAGAATTTAATTCTTATCTATAATTAGATTTATCTACTATTAGTCTATCAGAATCCCTATTAAGAATTCTATAATATTAGTATTTCTTCTTATCTTTATTATCTTTTATATTATCTATTTAGTTTACTGTTTGCTACTAAGTTAGATTTAGGTAGGAAGTTTATTAATATTAGAGGCTAGCTATAAGAGGTAACTTAGTAGTATCTAAATAGTGTTATAATAAACTTAAAGAGTTTATATTTATAGTGAAAACTTTTTACTAAATTATAGGGGTAGTAGCTCTATAGAGTCTATATAGTAGTATTCTATATGAGCTTTAAGGCTTAGGTTTGTAATAAGGTTACTACTAATTGTATATTTATAAGCTTAATAAATATAGATACTTTCTTAAAATTAAAGCTTAGCTTATTATTTATAGAGATTAATAGCTGTAAGATAACTATAAGATTTATATTGCCACTCTAGTAGGTATATTCCTTTAAATCCTTATAGCAATTACTAATTACTTTAATTTCAAGTTACTTTAGTATAATATAGTTAATACTTTTATCTAAGTAATATTTAATAAGGTAGTTTATGTTGAGATACCATCTAGTTATTAAAAGTTTAGAAAGATCTACTATCTGAATAAAGTACTTTATAGCTTTTAAAGATTTTCTCTCCTCTGGCAGTATGATCTAAAAGTGAACCTTAAGTAATTTAGTTTTAAGTTTACTACAGAAAGGTTATATTACTAACTTAAGGGGTATATTATCTTCTTCTTTTATATTAATAACTATATATTTTTCTTTCCCTCAGAAAATATATCTATAGTATTTATACTATCAGTAAATTTCTAAAAGAAGGATTATTTTGAGGAAGGTAAAAACCTACAGTAGTTTCTTAATATAAAGATTATTTAAGATGACATAATATAATAGCTATAACTTTCCTAAGTAGTTTATATTAAAAAGCTTGTTAAGTATTTTATAAAATATATATAATATGTAAAATAGTTTAATACTTCCCTCAAACCTAAAGAACTTCTTCTATAATATAATTAAGCTTTCTATATGGAGATGAAATACTATTAATAAGATATTAGCTTTATTAATTATACTGCAGTTATAATAAAACTAGAAATTAAATATGCAGCCAGCTAATTATTTTATGTTAACTAGAATTCTAGAGATAACTACTAAGCTAAGGCTAAATAAATAATATAGTATCTTAGTAAAACCAAAATCTTAATTTTAAGTTTAACTACAAGGTTGGTAATTTATAGAATAATCCTATTATTACTATAAATAGTAGCTATCAGTTTAATTATTAGGGTAATTGCATGCTGTATATAATCTCGTCGTATAGATGTAAACTGGTGTTCTCGTATTCGTTATTATTATTACTATCTCATATAATATATAGCGTTATATAAGGCTTCAGATCTACAGTATGGTAATTACTTACGAATTGCTATGCTATTTAGCTACAGCTAGCGCCAGATACTGGGTATCTATAGCCAGTAGACTATAGAGAATATACCACTATATATATAGCATCATATATAGTTACCGTATACCCTATAGTATAATATAACTAATATTAATAACTTTTCTTTTTATTATATATCCTGATACCTATCTATTTATATAAAAAACAGTATCTTTTATAATTTATATTCTTTTACCTAAATAATATCGAAATATCTATTTATCTACTTTACTTAAGTTACCTATTCCTCGATTTAAATAGTTATATAATTTAAATTAATAAATTCCTTAAGGATGCAGTTTGGAGTATTCTTTACAAACATATCAGCAATCTTATTATGTTTATTAATCTACCGCACCTTATAAAGCTTATAGTATTTATATAACTACCTTTATACTATAATATTAATTATAAGATACTTCTCTTTAGTAGTATTAAGCTTTATAAGAAATCTATAAAGTAAGTATAAGTTAATATATATGATAGTAAGAATCTGGGGAAGCTTCTTCTTAAATAATATAGCTATAGCATCAATAAAATTTATAATAGCCCTTATAGTATAAATCTCTAAAGTAGGTATATTTCTGGTCACTTTCTTACTTTTAGTAGATAAGTAGTATTTAAGGTTACCATAAAGGTTAATCTAACTATTACTAATTATAGTCTTTTAGCCTAAAAGTATTATAAATTCCAGTTAAAGTAAGAAGTTAATATCATTAGCAAAAAAGCTATTAATAAAAGCGTAAAGGTATACCTCAGAGAGGTTAAATAGTATAAAGTTAAGATCTTAGTTAAGATACTTTATTTGCCACCTAAGCTATTTATTAAGTATAACAGTATTATTACTCAAGAAGTATTATTCTTACACTATATATAAAAGATTACATAGAACCTCTAGTTAGTATATAGAGGAAAGATATATACTGTAAATATATTATTTAATATACACTTTCTTAAATACCTTAGGTATAGCATATAAATTAATAACGGCTAGCTTTTACCCTTAGTGCTTTTAGTATAAATAAAGGTAATTACTCTAAAGTAATAGAGTATCTTTATTAAATATAAGGAATATAATCTCCAAAAGTATAATCTTAGGCTTTACCTTAAATAAGGCTTTTTTAAGCTTCTTATTCTTTCAGCGAGAGAATAGTCAGAATACTATATTAGAGAGGCTAAGGATATTATTAGTTTATATATTAATAAAGCTAAAGATATTATTTTAAGTATATAAGATAAAGAAGTATAAGCTATATATTAAAGTTTCTATTTATAACTTCTCCTTATAGTATATAGAATAAGTTACCTACTAATAGGTTTCAGCCTTAGTAGGATTATAGAATAACGTAATAATAAGTAATATAAAGTTTGGAGGATATTATCCTTCATAATAGAAGGGTAGTTTAGCTATAATATACCTTATAAGCTTTATTTTAGCTTAGATATAAACTTAAGTAATATTATAAAGCTATATTCCTGCAGATACTATACCGCTATTAGTCTGTCTTAGTTCTTTATTAGTAATTATTACTTCAGTATATTTCCTCCTTAATTTAAGTTATCACCTCTCTCTGTAACTAAATATTCTCTACTTTAGCTATAGTAAGATTTCCTTTTTATCTCAAATATATTTTCTCAACTTTTTTTTATTAGCTAAGTAGGTTATTCTCTTCCTAAAGTATCTGGATCTTCAATTTTAGTAAGGTGATTTAATATATAAATTTATATATCCCCTTTAATAGATACTTTATAGCTTCAATAATTAAATTTAGTAAGTTATCTTTATAATGGGAGATTTAATTATTAATAAGTTTAAACTGAGAGGTTACCTCTATTAGGTTATTTAGTATTTAAGAAGTTTAAGTAGGAGATATTATCAGGAGAGATTCTGGAAATATTAAAGTATATAGTTTTATATTAAACTTTAAAAATATATTTTCTATATTTTGAGGAATAAGTCCAGCTTCTCTGAAATATCTCTGGATACTTTTAATTATGAGAACTTATATAAAGATATTATAAAATACAGGGAGGAAGTTCTTCTTTATAACATAGATATTACCTTTATATATCTTATCCTTAATTTATTAACTATATATCTTTTTCAGTAATATAAAATACTTAACATCTAAAAGCTAAAGTAAATAAGATTAATAGGTTAGTATAGAGTGTAATAATATTATTTTCCTTATAATATATCTTAAAGCTAGTAATATAGTAAATTTTATACTTATTAATAGAAAGAAGGTAATAACTACTATTTATATATAGTTATATATACTAATTAAAGTACTGAAGCTAATTTAAGCCTTTTTTATTATTTATTTATCTATTTTCAGATATTACAATAACTTAGTTATATAGGAAATCTATTTCTATATACTATATAGAGAGGTAATATTACCTAGTAAAAATAATATATAATAGAATATTATAGCCTAATAAACTAATTTCCTAAATAACTATTACCTATTTATAATTTCTAAGCTATATTATTTTTATATTCAAATACCTTTTGGCGCTTATTAAATTATTCCGGATATAGTTTAGCCCATTATAAATTTAGTCATATTAAAGTTATAGATATTTAAGTTTATAATATTATATTTTGTAATTATATTTGCTATAAGTTGAATTTATATATTTATTATATCTGAATCCTTATATTAGACTTTCTCATAGTTATATATATAGAAAAAGTATATCTGAAGATATAGTTATTACTTAATAAAGTTTAAAATCTAGTATTTTCTAATAGGGAATATATTATAGTTAGCAAGTAGTTAATTAGCTATATCTTCTATACTACTAATATAGGGAGGAAATAATTGGAAATCTAGATTTAGAATATACTCAATAAGCTTCTCTTCTTTAAGTACTATTAAATCCCGTAAGTTTAGCATAATATTATATTATAATATAGTATTCGTTAATTAATAGCTTAAAGTTATATAACTAGCTAAGTAGATCTTAGCTACTGCCTAAACGCTAGAATTTAGTCTATTTTATATAACTTAAACAGTAAGCTGCAATTTAGCTTTATTACTTAGTTCTGATATATTATATTATGGAAGAAAAGTATTTAACTGTATAGGGAGGGCGTTATGGCGGTTTCATATCTCACTTACTTATCTGTCTTCCTCGCTTATTAACTATATTATATAAAGATATTTATTTATAATTCTTACCTTCTTATTTTATAACCTAATAATAAGGTATTTAGTATAATTAATATATAAACTAATAATACCTTTAGTCTTTCTGATACTATTTTTACTTCATAAGAGAATAAAAAACTAGCAAAAACCTTCCTTATAGTAAAGCTCAAAATCTTTCTTATGAAGTTAATATTACTAATATTTAATAGCAGTATCCCTTCCCTCTAAGGTAAAAACCTCCTCCTTAAGTAAAAAGACTAAGGCTATAAGCTTACTATTATTAATATCCTTATAAATCCTAAGATACTTAAAAAGGCTATATAAAATAATATGTATATAAAATATATATTCCTCTAATCTGCCAGTTTAAGGTATTCCTTAACCTATTATATATAATATAACAATAATAACCCTCCAGTAATAATATTACTACTCTTAATAAGTATACTAAATAGTAAATAAAATACTTAGATTAAGAATTAACCTTTATCTTTTTAACCCCTCTAAAATATATCTCTATATTTTTATAGATAGCTTCTCTACTAATAATATTAACCTATTATCTAAACTGGAATTTATAACAATTTTAGGCTGAAAGATAAATACTAATAAAGGTACGTTTATAATCTAAAGTAACCTTATTTATTACTTTTTAACTAAAAGTAAAAAAGTATCCACAAGTTTACTTACCTTAGAGATCTATACTATCATTACCAGTATAGATTTTATATATATTATTACTATATTTTTACAAAGAATTATAACTTATTACAACCTTCCTCTCATACTTATAATTATCTATATTAACTTATATTTATTATATCAATACCTTATAAAGTTAAATACTATAACAACGAAGAGGCTAATAATGAATATTATAGCCTTAAGGTAATTATATAAACGTTAAAAGTTTTATAAGGTATAGTAAATTAACAGTAAGAATAACCTTACTGTTAAAATGCTAGGCTATAGGTGTTTACCCTATAGTAGTACTGTACCTACAGGCTGAATATTCCGTGGAATATTCTA
>MASP02000871.1:313-43629 GCA_001693025.2 Colletotrichum lindemuthianum | reverse complement strand
AGAATATCTAGTATATATACCTTTAACGTAAGGTATCACTTTACTGGATATAGGTCTCAACCCTACCTACCTCGTAACAGTATTAAAAATATTAAAAGCGTAATAGGTAATATAAAATTACTACTTCTCCCCCAGCTTCTTAACTAGAAGGGTAAATATTTCTATAACTAAAAAGCTAGCTTATATTTAGCCTTTATTAATTAAGTTAGTAAGCTGACGCTAAACCTTAAGAAGATATTCTTATAGTATATTATAAAGTACTCCCTAAGGTAAATTCAACTTAGTTTTATCCAGATTCTTCTTAAGTTATATATAGTAATTAAGGGTTCCCCAGTAGAATAAAAGGCTAAAGGCGTTTTCCTTATAAAATAGATTTATAAAGGGGGTATAAATCTTTAGTAAGATATATACTAGCTACTTTAAAGTTACCAGTAATATAATAGTGAGAGCTATATTAAGTTTTATTAAGTTAGGAGCTATTTACTTATAACCTCCCTCTCTTATATTAGATAATATAATTACTAATAACATAATAGGGTTAGTAAACCTCTTTATATATATATTCTTTAGGATATTACTAATAGCTAATATTATAAAGCTGCTAATTATATTTATCTTTATCTTATTTTTATAGTGTTAAGAATAACCTCTTAATATTATAATTATAACTCTTTAAAAATAGCTAACTATATTATATCTAGAATAATATAAATAAAGCTTTAAATATTTATCTATCCAGGTTAATATAGACTCTAGCTATTCTAGTAATAACTGTAACCTTACTAGTATTCAGAATAATTTCTAGCTAGTAAGACTACAGAAGTTTAATAATAGTAAGATCTTACTATTTTATAAACTTCTTACTAACTACTTTATAATAGTTGCAACTACTATTAATTTAGATAAAAATAAAAAACTTATTATCTATTAATATAGAGACTAGAAAGAGTAGTTTATTTATCTAACTCTATATCTCTTTAGTTTTATCTGCCATCATATTGGTATTACTAGTAGTTATACTATTTTACTTTCCAGAAAGTTTCTTCTGAGAGGTTATTTTTTTTCCTTATTATTTATAATTTCCTTATTTAGCTGTAAGGTCTAAATATTAGTATTTGGGGCTATAGGTGGGTAAGTAGAATATAGCTTATATTTAGTAATAAAATAGTTTTTTACTATTGTAAATATAGATACTAGCCTGCATATAGGTTTGTAAGACTGCTACGTTTACCTACTAGACTTTATATATATTTACTATAGTAGCTAATAAAAACTTAGTTAATATAGAGTTTTAGCTACCTAATTCCCCTTAGTGAGGGTAGCTAGTATTATAGTGGTATTATATTAGTATTAGAGTGATATAAGCTATATTTACGCTAGTTATCTATATATCCCTATTTTAGTTAACTGAGGGTTTTATTTATAGTTAGAATTAAAGTTAACTATAGCTTTATAACTTTATATTAAGAATCTTAAGGTTTATAGTAATTATATAATAGTGTTAAATTATAGTATAGTAATTTATTTAGCTAATATTATAACTAATAGTAGCTATCTAAATCTGGTGAAAGAGGGTTTGCTATAGAAAGTTTAGTTAAATATTTTCTATTTAGATATACCCTTCTACCTAACTTATAGCTAATTTAAATTTAATAAAGAATTCTGTAAATATCTACTTAGGTTTTTACTGAAGGTATTATATCTTCTTGAGGGCTTAGATACTAAAGTGGGGGTTTTTATAGTATTTAGTAAGATACTGGAGGAAGATATTAATGTTCTAGCTATATAGAGGCTTCTAGATTATATAGAAGTTACTAATCTATATCTAAATATTTAGTAAGAAGTTAGTCTATAGAAACTGCTAAAAATCCTTTAGTTTTTTAATAACAATTTAGTTAATTTTAAGTTTATATTATATAGTTATCTTTTGTACTGGAAAGTAAAGAATATTATTATTAAAGGAAATATTAATTTCAAGAGGCTTTCTTTTTATAAAGAAGATTTATATAGTTTGTAGATTTACTTTATAGTTTTATTAAAGTTATATAAAAACCTCTTGGAGAGCTTAGTGTTTATCTGTAATTAGATTTATCTACTATTAGTTTGTTAGAATCTCTACTAAGGGTTTTATAATATTAGTATTTACTAACATCTTTATTATCTTCTATATTATCTGTTTGGTTTACTATTTACTGCTAAGTTAAAGCTAGGTAGAAAGTTTATTAATATTAGGGGCTAGCTTTAAAAAGTAACTTAATAGTATCTAAATAGTGTTATAACAAAGTTGAAAAGTTTATATCTATAGTGAAAACTCTACATTAGACTATAGGGATAGTAGCTTTATATAGTCTATATAGTAGTATCTTATATAAGCTTCAAGGCTTAGGTTTATAATATAACTTTAAATTTATCTTCTATTAGGTTAAAAATATTATTATTAAAGTGGCAGTAATTTACTAGCTTTTTATAGTAAAATTAAATCTCTACTTTAGTGTATCTAGATTAGTAAAACTTACTCTATCTAAATCTATAATATTATTTACTTAGAGATATCCTCCTCTAAGGTAAAATTATTTACCACTAAATATATTTATAGGAAATCCTTCTATAAATAGAATATCTCTAAGTTAAATTCTTAATCTATTATTAAATATTAATATAACTATTCTAATATACTTAGAATAAATTACTTTAGTATTAGTTATAATAAGTTAAATTATTATTATTAGGATATAATTATTATACTATAATAAGTTATTAATAATGTAGATATTAACTTTAAAGTTTTATAGTTAATTCTTATGTAAAAACTTCATTATTCTTATAATATTATTCTAGTGAAGTTAATATCTAATTTCTTTATTATAGTTTTCCTAGAAAATATAAAGATTATAAAGGTTAATATAAGCTAAATAAGACTGTGACTTCTTTTTAACTACTTTAGTTAGGAATTACTTTATCTCTAAAATCTCTTCTAATATTTATATCTTAATAGTTTCCTTCTTTTTAGAATAGTAATTTTAGATTAAATATTTAGCCTTTTTATAATTATAGTAGGTAAATTTATATTTCTTAGTAAATATAATTTAAGTTTTATCTTTACCCATCTAGATTATAGTAAATTAGGTAATAAGTAACTTCTTACTATAAAGACGGAATTTATCTATATAATCTAACTATAATATCTCTAGACTTACTATATCTTTATATCAACTTCCTAATTTTATTCTAGCAGCTTAATTTCAGTATTAGATATTTATTCCTTAGATATATAAGTAAGTAAAATCTTTATTTATAATTACTTCTCTACTGTTTCAGAGATGATAAGTAAATTTATTAGACTTTATAAAATAACTTATAGAGATAGATTCTTTAAATATTAGTAAGTAAAATTAATCTCTAACTTAACCTCTCAGAATAATTTCTATTTCTATATAGATTTATAAGAGAATTTCCTAAGTTTTCAATTATTTATAAATATAGGTAATGAATATTATTAATATAGTTAAGATATTATTTTTCAGTTAGCTACCTATATATAAATTATTATTCTTACTAATTTAGCTTTCTATTATAGAATTCTAAACCTCCAGTTTAAAAACTACTTATATAAATTATATAAGCTAATTTAAACTACCTTAAAGAAAGTAATTCTTTAATATCTTCAGCTAGGAATCCTTAAACTAATTCTTAAATATTTCCTTATATTTAGAATTATATATATTACCTTTAATAATTTCCCTTATTATAAGACCTAATAAGATTAGTAATATACGGGTTTTATAACTAATAATAGGTTTAAAATAAATTATATTGCTTAATAAAACTATTTCTGCCTAGGGTATTTATAGTGGAACTCTATATAATTTTAGTATAATAATATTCTTATCCACTAGTATTTTAAATTCAGTCTAATATTACTTATATAAAGTAATTATATTTTCTTATAACTTAATAACTACTTTAAATACTTAAAGTTTCTTAATTAGCTTATTTATTATAAACTTACTATTATTATTACTTAACTATCCCTCAATTAGGTAGATATCTTCTAAAACTATCTTTATAGTAGTTAATTAATATTCTATAAGTCTTTCGTGGATAATTTACTATAATATTAAATATAGTAAACTATTATTACTACTTGAAATAGCTAGTTATACTACTATATAATAAAGGTTATAAATAGAAATTAGAAATATAAAGTAATAGTGTATATAATAGGTATATTATATTTAATATTTTATATAAGAGATAAGCTTTCTACTTATATATTTATATAATATAATTTTAATGGAAATATGTTATATTCTTATAGTTATTTATTCTATATTTATTACTAGGGTTGAAGCTATTATGTTTATTTTGCTATAGTTTTATAGTGGTTTTTTGGAATATTCTGAAATTAGATTTCCTGGGAAATTTCCTAGGACATTTTTGGGATTTCTATAGGAAATTCCTGGTATCTCTCTATAATAAGGTAAAATTTATATGTAATTATAGTTTATAGGATTTATAGTAATAGAATGTTAATTACGTTATAAATATATATGTATATAATTACTACTAAAATAATATATAATAACTAATATAAGCTAACTTATTATAAGAATATATATTTTATAGTCTGTATAGAGAGCTGGAATAGTTAGGATTATGTAACTAATAGGGCCTGAGTGTGAAGGGCTGGATTTAGGTTTATTTAACTGGAAGGTAGCGTAAAATACTATTTATTTAGAACTAAGGAGTAAAAGAGAAGTTTTTATAGGTATATAGAAAAGTCTATATATATAATACTATATAGAGCCTACTAGAGCCCCACTTAAGTGAGAGGGTTAGTTTTAGATACTTAGGTACAGCTTTAGTTAGATATCTAGATATAGCTTATAATATTACCCTCCTCCTCTCTAGCTACTGCCTAGTTAGAAGCTGTAAATTAGGTCTCTGTCGTTATTAGTAATTAGCCTATATATTACTTTATACTACTCTAGAGCTACTATATCTATAATGGTATTAATAGGCTTCCATATAGAGTTTATATATCTTTCCTATTTAATAAGAACCTCTTATTAGTATCCTCTCCCCACTTAATATATCCTTATAATAAGAATACTTTTAACTAGCTATTTAACTTCCCTATTATTATCCACTAATAGTAGTAGCTAGCTATTAACTATAATTTACCTAAGTAGTAAATTAGTAATAACTCTCTAGAGTAAATTTATATAAAACTATAGGTAAATAGACTCTAGAGTATCTAGCTCTATAATATATAGTAAGAAAATCTTTATTATTATATACTTATAGTATAGTTAGGCTAGCTTTTAGCTTAACTTTAGTAACTTATAGTTAGATATATTTAACTATATTTTATTACTAACTTAATATTAATCTGCAGGGAATTAGGTTTTATTCGTCTGGGCTTCTAACTTCTACTGAGTAGTAGTTATCTTTATATAGATATATATTATTATTAACTATATTCTCTCAACTAGCTAGTAAGCTGTAGCTTTACTACTACTAGGTAGTTCTATATACTTCTTAGTAACTAGAATAAAGTTAATATAATATTTATAATCTATAAAGAAAAATATAATCTCTATTATACTATACTGCTAGTTATAGAAAGCTAACTATATAATAGGTAGTAGATTATTTTAGTTATCTTGGGATTAGTAGGTAAATATTTTTAAAACTACTTAGATCTTCTAGTTATACTATTTTATGATCTTATTAGTCTGTAGGTAGTAATTAATACTTAATAGGTATATAATATTTATTAATCTATAGAACTTTTTCTAGAAGTAATTTATTTAGTTAGATTCTCTATTACTTATAGTAGAGTATAATATTCTATAGAATTTATAGTAGTAACTAAGGAATTACTAAATATATACTTCTGCCTCTATTATATTTATCTCTTTGAATATAGGGATCTTATTTAGTTAATTAATAATAATTTAGAGGTAATAGCTACCTTATTCTTTCATAGGGGGTAAGTTAGTAATAAAGTCTATTAATAGATTAGATTATAACTAGTTAGGTATTAGTAGGAAATCTAGGAATTTCTTTTTAGCTTATCTCTAGATATAAATACTTCTATATATATTATAGTTATATATAAATTAGTAGATACTTTGTGACTGTCTAGACTAGTAGAACTATTAGCTTATAATCTCTAATATACTGTTGCGTCCTGAGTGGCCTATAGGGGAGAAGTTATATAATTTCTATATTAGTTTGGTTTTAAGTTTATTGAGGGGGCTATTACTTTCTTTACTACTTAGTATTTAAAGTCTCTCCCTGAAGGTAAGCTATCTCAGTATATTAATAGTATACTTAGTAATCTGGATCTTAATATAGAAGTTAGGAGGAAAACTATATTCTCTCTACTGAATTACTATAAAGATCTATTAGTATAAGGAGTTTCTCTTAGTAATGTAATTTTATATCTCTTATAAGTTTATTTTTTTTTAAAAAACTTGAATATTAGTAATATTTATATACTCTATCTGGAGTTCTGTAGGGATAGTAATACTTAGAATAATTTATATTATCTATCTCTATTACTTTTTATTATTCTATTCTTTAGGAGTATCTTATTTCCTCTAGGAGAGGATATTAGTAGCTACTATCTGGGTGTCTAGTTAGTATTTAAAATAAAAATTATATTAAGATAATTTTTCTACCTACTAATTCTACCTCTTTATAAGTTATTATTTCTTTATAAAATACTTAAGGTTCTTATAGTTAGTAAGAATTTTAAACTTCCTAGTGCTTTACAGCTTTACTCTCTATACTTATAAATAAGTTAGTATTATAAGGAGTTTCTTATTATAGATTAGGTAATTAAATTCTGTGGGGGTTAGATATTAGGAGTAGAAGGTTACTAAATACCTCACTGTAGTTTTATTATCTTAAGTTAATATACCTCTTAGGGTATACTCTAAATAGTCTATCTTTATTATTATTAGAATATTAGGATTAAATATCTATAGGATTAATTCTATAGTAAAGAGTTATTTTAGCGTAAGGAAAGTTTCCTACTACTTTAGTTTCTAATTAAAAGAAACTAACTTTTAAGTTAGGCAGTTTAAAAGTTTTATAATAGTATTATACTGAAGTATAAAAACCTTATAGTAGTTTATAAACTTAAGGAAACTATAGATATCTTTTAGTAAACTGGGAGGAAGCTAGTGAGTAATAGTTTCTAACTTCTCAGGATTATAAGAGAAACCTTTTCTAACTAATATAATAAATTTAATATACTTAACTATAGTAACTAAGAATTTATATTTCTTAGGATCTAACTTAAAGCTTATATTAGTAAGATAGCTAAGTATTTAGTAGATTTTCACTTTATATTTTTTTATAAGTTACTAATATAAATAAGGATATTATTAATAAATATTATAATAAAGCTACTTAGAAATTATTATAGGTAGCTATTAAAATACTATTAAAATATAGTAGAGGTATTAGTAAGTCTGAAGGAGTATACTATTTATTTAAAGAGATTATAATATATCTGAAGAACTATTTTCTCCTAATCTGTTTTATTAATTCTAATCTTATAGAATATAGTAATAATATTAAGCTTAGTATATTAGTAGGTAGTAGTAATTTTCTGGAGGGTCTCTAATATAAGGGGAAGGAAGTAATAGTTTTTTTTGTGATTATATTAAAAGTTCTGTAATTTATATAGAAGTATATTCCTCTATTTAGTTTTCTTATAAAGAGGATTAAGATATTAGTAGAGAAGTTATTTATTTTAATAAATTCCTTATTAAGTAAATTCTCTAGGGTTTTTTTAAGTATTAGAAGTTTTTTTTATGATATACTATAGAGAGGTTTCTATAGGAGGTCTAATCTCTGTTTTTTATTATTAGGAATTAATAGGATATAGTAGTTTATCTCTAGTTAGCTGGAGGGTAATTAATATACTGAATCTGAATAGAAAAGATCTAGGAATACCTTTAAGATATTTGTGGAGATATAATTTTTTAGGTTTACTTCTGCCTTTAAGGTTAATACTTTCTTGATATCTACTAGACTAATAGATATAACTTAGTAGAAATTTAGTGACTCACTAGTATACTATATAGTATACTAATAAATAAATATAAATAAATTAGTATTAAGTAGCTAAGTTAACTGGATCTTTTTAAGCTATATTAGTTTATCCTAGTGTTCTAAGTATATTATAATACTATTTTTTCTGTATATTATCTATTAGGTTTTAGTATTATAGATAATATAATTATTCTCTTTTTATAGTTACTTAAGATATAAGAGTAACTATAGGCTCTCTATAATATAGATATAGATCTTCTATATATAATTACTAACTTTTAAAGTTAGGATAGTTATTCTCTAGATATTATTAAATGATAGTTTAGTAGTATATCTCTTTATCTATCTCTTTAACTTATTAACTAGTAGGAGGTAAAATTTCTTTATAAGAGAGATATTAATAATTATATAGATATTATAATCTATATTAATAAGTATATTAATAGAGTAATTTTTATTAATTCTGGTTTAAATAGTAGCTAACTATTAGTTACTTACTTTTTCTTTTTCTTATTATTTTTCCTATTTTATTACTTCTATTTTAGTTAACTTTAGGGTCTAATTTCACTCTGGAGTTACTTTTTTCCTGAATTCTTACTATTACTAGGTAGAGTAGTATTATCTTCCTAGTTATCTCTAGTGTAATCTGGAGTAGCTATAGCTTTTACGACTTTTATATTAGTTTTCTTATATTTTTAGGTTTTATAGTTTCTGCGGATATAGTTTTTCTTACTATATTTAAAATATTAATAGGTATTTTAGTAGTCTTTAGAGTGTTCCTTAGGGGTAGAGGAGAAGCTACTAAAACTTTAATATTATTATTACTTCTTAACTACTTTAGTTATTATAATATTATTTTCTATATTATAAGTAGTAAGTTTCTAGTGGGGTAGTTAGTAGTATACTAACGCCCCCTTTATATATTTAAGCTTCTAAGTTATATTTTAAACTTTAGATAACTAAAATTTATATTCTATAGGAAGGTTAACTATAATAAGTAGCTTCTTAAGGTGGAAGAGTAGGGTAGTTTTTAGTAGAGAGATCTGGATTATATTTAGTTATATATATTTTCTAGTGTTAGCTAGAGTTTTTCTAAATTAGGATAGAAAAATAGTTAGATATTTATTTTCCTTCTATCTGAAGCTTTATAGTTAAGTAATAATATAGAGTTAGCTGTTAGGATTTAGGTAAGTTCTATCTAAATAACTTATAAAATTATTTAGGTTATAGGAGTTTTCTAGCTTTCCTACTATATAGAAGTTTTTAACTACCTATTAAAAAATAGAGTCTAAATAGGAATAAATTAGGTATTAATATTTCTAATTATTATTAAAGAAATAATAGTTAATCTTAAGTTTAGTCTTTATCTATTAGATTTATACTTAGTATTTTTTCTGCTCACCTAAAAACTTTAGGATTAGGAGAAGAAGCTTCCTTTAGTAGTTAGCTATTAGTAGAGGTATAGTAATATTATTAACTCTAAAGGCTGTTATCTTAATAGATATTATTCTGGGGGTTAATAGAGTATTCTAGTGTAAGTTAGAAGTGTCTATTATAGTGGCTACCTGGGGGTTACTACTTACTATAATGTTTCATTTTACTAATTTATATAAAAGCTTATTAATCCTCTGGTAGAGAGAGTTTAAGGTATACTATAATTACTACTGAAGTAGTTTACTTATAGAGTTACTACTTATAGGGGTATTCTGGGGGGCTCTAATATCCTCTATTATTCTTTATATTGGTTGTCTGTTATATAGTGTTATGTCCTAGGAGCTATACTTAACTAGATTATATACTTAACTAGTGGGGAGCTATACTCTACTTAATATTATCTATATAGTGAATAAAACTGAGTTCTAAATATATAAAGGGCTGGACCTAAGTTTATTTAACTGGAAAGTAGTATAAAATACTATTTATTTAGAACTAAGGAATAAAAGAGAAGTTTTTATGAGTGTATAGAAAAGTCTGTATATATAATATTATATAGGGCCTACTGGGGCGCCACTTAGGCGAGGGGGTTAGCTTTGGATACTTAGGTATAGTTCTAGCTGGATATTTAAATATAGTTTGTAACACTGAGGTTATTATAGAATAAAAGCTTCTTATAGTTACTATTTATTAGCCTACTAAGTTAAAATTTTATAATGTATAGAGATCTACTTTTTACTATTTACTTTTTTCTTATCTAGAGTTTTAGTTATATTCTTATAATTTTTCAGTTTTTATCTCTCTAGAGGGAGTAAGACTGGGGTTTTAGTAATAGATTTATAATAAATAGTTGCTAAATATTTAGTATCTATATTAAGAATAACGATACTTTAAGTTATAGCCTCTGAAAATTTAGCTTCCGAAAATATAGTTTCTGAAAATATGTTTTCCGAAAATATAGCTTCCACTAATAAGTATATAGTAATTCCTACGCCGGCCGTATTAATATAAGTGGCTGAAATAAGTAATATACTTAATATAAGTAATATAACTAATATAAGTAATATAGCTGCCAGTATAGTAATAGCCACTATAATAGTATTTATATACTTTCTTAAATAATAGTTTTTATTTATAGAGGTTATAATAGACTGAATATCTAATAGTATACTATTAGTAAGCTCTAGGCTGTTAATAGTCTCTTTAGTAGCCTATAAATATTAGAACTACTTAAGATCTTCTAGCTATCCCTATAGCTTTTTTTATAAGAATGCTACTCTATATAAAATTAAGAATTAGCTAATAGTAATTTAAGATAGCTATACTTTATAGCTAGTGGCTTTAGAGGTATAAAAGATTTAGTAAGTTTTAATAAAGTTATTATATATTCTTTAGATATTATAGTGTAACTATTAATATATTCTGCTGAACCTTTTATAGGCTGATTTTGCAGTATTTACTTACTGCTTGCTAACTCATTCTTCTTTATAAAAACTATATCTCTATAGTATATATTATATATTTTAGTATAATAGCTAGATATTTCCATGGAAGTTTTATGCTGAATAGTTAGTAATTTATAGATTTCTAGGAATTCTTAGACTAGAGACCTCTAGGTTTTATATATTTACTTTCTTTTATTACCTTGAGGCTTAGATATAAAGGTATTTATAGTGCTAAAAGTTTAATAACTGGTAACTAAAGGCTATAGCTCTAGTAGCTAAGTATTTTTGGAAGATATTATAGGTTTATAAGGAGGCTTTAAGTAGTATTATTAAAAGGGCTGCTATTAGTAATAAGGCTACTAGCTATAATGCTGCTGTAAGCTTAGTATATATATACTATAAGGTTAGTAATAAGGTAACTTTAACTAAGAGGCTTTACCTTAAGGAACTTATACCTATATGTAAGATATATAGTAAGTTAGGCTATATTATAGCTATTTATTACTATAATAAGATCTATATAAAGTGTAGTTAAAGAGGATATTTAGTAAAATTTTATTATTTAGAGAGTATTACTGAGGCTATACTGAGGATACCTTAAGGAAGCTCTTACTAGCTATTACTTTAACGTAATAAGATAGTATTAGTATATATACTATACTAATAAGGAACTTTAAGAGTTTATATAGTTACTTTCTTTATACTGAGGTTTAGATATAGAGATATTTGCAGTATTTGAGATTTAATAAGTATTAGTATATATGCTATACTGAGGGTGTTGCTGAGGGTATGCTAAGGGTATTCTGAGGGGGGCCTCACTAGAGGTTAATACTGCGGTATAATATAATATTATTAGTATATATATTAGTATTCTACTATTAGTAAGGTTTCTTAAAGCTTCTAGTATAATAGAAAGAGGTTAGATACTTTAGGCTACCTAAAGAGTTAGATTATTAGTATATATACTAGTATCCTGCTGCTGGAGAGGTTTTGTAAAGCCTCCAGTATAATAGGAAGAGGTTAGATACCTTAGTAGTATCTAAAAAATTAATATTCTAATTAGCTTAATTCGCTATTAGGAACCTTATAGTTTAATTAGCTGTAGGATAATCTGTTTTAATTATTTTAATTATTTTAACTATTTTAACTATTTTAACTACTTTAACTATTTTAACTGTTTTAACTGCTTTAACTGTTATTTTAACTGATACTTTAACTATTTTCAACTGTTATTTTACTGTTACTTTAACTGTTATTTTATGTTCGAACTTTAAGCTACTGGCGAATAGTTAGCGAAGTTATATATAAAAAGTAACTATATAGCGTTTACAGGCTTTAGGGTCTAAGGTTTTTGAAAGGGGGGATAATTGTAAGGATATATACCTTATAGTCTGTATAGAGAGCTGGGATAGCTAGAATTATATAATTAATAGAGTCTGAGGTTACTATAGGATAAAAGCTTCTTATAGCTACTACTAGTTAGCCTACTAAGTTGAAATCTTATAACCTATAGAGAACTACGTTTTACTGTTTATTCTTCTCTTACCTAGGCTTTTAGCTATACTCTTACATTTATAAGCTTAATAGAAATAGAATAAAACTTAGCTTACTTATTAGTAAATCATTTTAGTCTATTAATTAAATATAGCTAATATATAAATAACTTTTATATAAATATAAATATTTCTAATATAGTTAGATAGCTTTTAAAATCTCTATAATTATATTATTCTAATACTGTAAGATATTAGGTAACTAATATTACTATAGTATACTAATATTAGAGTTCTATCTATTTAAAACCTAATTTCCAAAAAAGTTAGTTTAATATAGTAAATTATAGAACAATTGTATAATTTTCTTTTAAATATCTACAGACTATCTATTAATTATAATATTTAGAATAGTTCAGTAAGATTTAGTTTAATAAACTAATAGCTTTAGTTATAATAATTATAGCTAAATATCTTTTTATTTATTTTATACTTCTCTAGTTATAAATAGCTATATATATTTTAAGGGAATTTTGATTTTATTATCAAAATATGGAAAAGTAATAAGTTATAAAATACTTAGTTTTTATAGGTTCTTTATTTTATTTTATTTTTAAGAGGTTTTTACAAATTCTTAACCTTATAATTTTAGTAGTTACTTTCAGCTATATATATTAAGTTTTAGATTTACTAAAGTCCTTACTATATAGATTATTGCTATAAGGTCTTCCTCTACTATAAGGTTAAATATTATAACTGGAGGTATAATTATATATAATAATAGGTAATTTTATTACTATTTAAACTATCTATAAGTTAGTATTAGTATAAATATTATTACTAGGTATATTTAGCAGTTAGAATTATATATAAGGTAAAAAGCTTAGATATCACTATAGATATAAAGTAAAAGTAGTTAAATAGAATAGGTATACTAGCTGTAGCTATAAGAGGTTTAGTTTTAGATTAACTTAGGGCTAGCTATAGTAGTTAATAGGGGTGGAAGGGTTAAAGTTATAGTTTAGGAGGTAATATATCTGCTAATAGTTATAATAGAGAGTAAGCTTTTAGCCTCCTCCTTAAAAACGAATTATAATTTTAATATCTATATTTTAAATAAGTTTTAGATTATATTCTATCTATTTTGAAGATATAACTTTATATTTTAATATAAAAACGTTTTACTATTAATATAAGCTAACTTATAAGTTTTATATAAATTTAGTTAAATTTAGTTTATTTATAATAGTAGATAATCTTAATATATTAATTAAGTATATGTAATATATAAGTAATTTAGTTATTTCTACTTTATATAGATGGTAGTAGTTAAACTTTTTATTCTAAATATAGTTCTAACTATTTAATATATCCAGTAATAGTAATTATATGTGTACTAGCTTATATGTAGTTTAAATAGTAGTAAGATTACCTATTATTAGAGATAATTATACTTCCAGTTATAATATTTAATTCTATAGTGGAAGAAGACCTTATAGTAATAATAAGTAAGAGCCTCAGTAAGGCTAGAATTTAATATATATAGCTAAAAGTAACTACTAAGGTCGTGGGGTTAGATATTACAACCGGGTGTATGATGATCTATAATAATAGGTAATTATATTACTATTTAAACTGGTTATAAGTTAGTATTAGTATTAATACTATTGCTAGATATATTATATATTTAGAATTATATATAACGTAAATATTTTAGATACCACTATAAATATAAAGTAAAAATAACTAAATAATATTACTTAAGTTTATACGTAAGCTGAAATGAAGCTTTAAAGATATATTATAACTAATTTACCTTTATTTCTTAAGTGGTAGTATTCTCTAAACCTTATAATAATTGTTATTAACTTACTTTATAATCTTACTGAGGCTGAAACTAACTGGTAGATAACTTACTTTATATATTATAAGAACTAGTTATAAATAGAGACTTTAATTTATTACCTATACCTCCTTATTCTATAAGCTTAAAATAATGCTTCTAGCTTTATTCATATATATATTAATAGTATTCTTAGCCTCTCTAATATAATATAATCTTACTAAGAGGATAAGAAACTTCAAAAAGCCTTATTTAAAGTAAAGCTGAAAGTAATACTCTTAGAGATTATATCTGTTATATTTGATAGAGAGTTCTATTTCTCTATAGTAATTACCTCCACCTATACTGAAAGTACTAAGTATAAAAGCTAGCTTTTACTAATATATATACTATATCTAAAGTATTTCAGAAGATATATATTAAATAGTATATATAGGGTGTATCTTACTTTTATATATTAGCTGGAAGTTAAATTTAACCTTTTATATATAGTATAAAAATAATAATTTTAAAGGAATTATATTACTATACTTAATAAATAACTTAAATAGTGAATAGAGTATCTTAATTAGGACTTTAACTTTAGATTACTTAACTTCTCTAAAGTATTTCTTTATACTTATATTAATTTAAACTAGTTGTAAGCTAGTATTAGTATAAATGCTGTTGCTGGGTAAATCTTACGGTTAGAACTACATATAGGGTAAAAGGTTTAGATACCACTATAGGTATAAAGTAAAAGTAACTAAATACGTATATTAATAGCTGTTTTACTATTAATACTAACCTTTTGTTTTAACTAGAATTTATTATAAGTTTAAATTAAAAAACTTATAATTAATAATAGCTAGCTTATTTTTATAGTAACTTTATATATTATGTCTTTACTTTCGGTTAATATAGTAGTTTAACGTCTAGCTCGCTCTTACCTTTTAGTAAGTATAGTAGGTTCGAATCCTGCGATAGATAACTGTAACTAGTGGATATAGTATACCTTCCAGTTATGAAACTAAGTATAGTAACTACTATTAGCTGGCGGTATCTACTAATAGCTATTAATAGCTAGTAACTATTAACAGCTAGTAATAAATAAAGTTAGCTGGCAAAAAAAGCTATATAATAACTAATTATAATCCTTAAAAAGTAACTATAATAAATAGATTTATATCTTTCCTTTATAATATATATCTTTCTATTTAGTAGCTATTATATTAACTAACTATATATACTATCTAAAGTTTCCTCTATTGAAATAGTTTCTTAACTTTAGTTTATCTATAAGATATATAAGGTAAAAGCTAACTGTTAGATATACTTACCTGAATAGAACCCCAAGAGGCATATAATTTAGTAACAGATCAGAAACCTTTAATATAACTATATATTATTTCTTTACTGAAAGTAAAAAGGTTTTTAGAAGTATATATACTTTAGAAATTTATATTATAGTAGCTAGTATAAATTCTACTTATATTATAGTCAAATTACTTAGGAAGATTCTTAAATATTAAAAACGTCTCTAAACTTTAATTATTATATATACTAATTTATATTTAATTTATAAATACTTTGTGAAGTTTAATATTACTAAAAGGCAGTATTTAATAACTAATACTTTAATATTAAGATAGTTATATAAGTACTATACGCTATATAAGGTATAGAAATTAATAGAGATAATAGCTTTACTAATATATTAATAAAGAATACTCCATACTTTATTCTTAAGAGATTCATTAATCTATATTATAAACCTAATAAAATAGAAGAATAGATAACTTAAGTTAAGTAGATAAATTTATATTTAAGTATTATATATGCAACAGAATATAGATTATAAAAGATATTATATTTTATATAAATAGATAGATATCAGAAAATATAGTAAAAAGAGAACTTGAATAATATTAGTTATACTATACTATAGAATATATAGTAACTATATAGTAACTATATATATAATAATATATCCTCTATACTTTACCTATATAAATATTAGATATTTAATACTAGCTATAATTGAATAGTATGGTATTTAGTAAGTAATTACTATACTGTAAATCTAAAGTCTTATATAACACTATATACTATATAATATAGTAATAATAATAGCTAAAGACCAGAGTACTAGTTTGCATCTATATAATAAGATTATATACGGCATATAATAACCCTAACAATTAAACTAACAATAGCTAATTAAAATAAACTAATAGATACCAATAATATTAGTAATAGTTTATACTAACTTCTACTTTTTCTATCAATACTCTATTAAACTAAATATTATAAAGAAAAAGTAACTTATAATTAATATTATAGTACTATGCTAATTATATATAAAAGAGAATCTTTAAAATATAATAGATTAATAGTAAACATAATCTCACAGATAGTATACCTAGGGTATTTAATAACTAAGTCCTTAAAGTATTTATTACTATAAATAAAGCAATAACAAAGATAGAAAGATAATTTATAAAAGCTACAAAAGGCTATAAGAGAAAACTATAAAGATATAAGAAAGAAAAAAGAAAGTAAAAAGAGAAAATAGAGAATATTACTACTAGAAAACCTTACATATCTAGAAAGTAATAATTAAAAGCTATATTTTTACAGATAAATACTACTTACAGTAATTAGACAGTCTTTAGTATTTCTAAAAGAATATAAATAACTAAAAGCATTTTTATATTATTTAATATATTTACGCTAACGTAGTTAATTAGTAAGTAAGATAGATAAGTAAGTGAAACACTAAACCGCAACCACTTTATAAATAGAACCCAAAAGCAGCACCAAAACCATTAGATTAATTAAAGCTACTTTAAATCCTCTTCCTCTAATATTTCTCTATTTACTAGATATACTTATACATTATAATTTATATTCCCACAGATACTATACCGCTTTTAGCCTATCTTAATTCTCTATTAGCAACTACTATTCTGATATATTTCCTCCTTAATTTAAGCTATAGCTTCTCTCTATAATTAAATATTCTCTATATTCGCTATAGTAAAACTTCCTCTTTATCTAAGATATATTTTCTTAGCTTTCTAATACTAACAAAATAAATTATCCTCCTCTTAAAGAGTACTATTCTTAGATCTTCATAGGGTAATTTAATATATAAATCTATATATTTCCTTTAATAAATACTTTATAGCTTTAGTAATTAAAGTTACTAAGTTATTCTAATAGCGGAAGATTTGATTTTTAATATATTCTAATTAAGAAAATACCTCTATTAGGTTATTTAGTATTTAGTAAGTTTAAAATAATAATATTATTGAAAGGAACCCTGGAGGTATTAAAGTATATAACGTAACGTCAAGTTTTAAAAATATACTTTCGGTATTTAAAAAAATAAGTTTAGCCTCTCTAAAATCTTCCTGAATATTTTTAATTATGAAAGCTTATATCAAAACCTTACGAAACGCAGGAAAGAAATCTTCTTTCATAATATAAATATTATTCTAGCGTATTTTATTCTCAATTTATTAGCTATATATTATTTTCAGAGGCATAAAACACCCAATATCTAAAAGCTAAAGTAGATAAGATAAATAAGCTAGTATACAGAATATAATAATATTCTTTTCCTTATAATATATGTTAAAATTTATAAAGTGGTAAATTTTATACCTATTAATAATAAGGATGTGGTAACTACCTTATATATATAGTTTTATATATTAATTAAAATACTGAAGTTAATCTTAATCTCTTTTATTTATTATCTATCTATTTTCAGATATTATAATAACCTAGTTACATAGAAGATCCATTTCTATATGCTATATAGAGAGGTAATATTACTCTATAATAATAATATATAGCTGAATACTATAATCTAAAAAACTAATAGCCTAAATAACCATAATCTATTTATAATTGCCAGACTATATTATTCTTATATTTAAACGCCTTTCGGTATTTATAATAACTATTATAGATATAATCTAGCTTATTATAAACTCAGTCTTATTAAAGTTATAAATATCTAAGTTAATAATACTATATTTCGCAACTATACTTACTATAAGCTGAAACTATATACTTATTATATCTAGGTTTTTATATTAGGGTCTCTTATAATTATACTTACGAAAAAAGTATATCTAAAGTTATAGGTATTACTTAATAAAGTTTAAAGTTTAATACTTCCTAACTGGGGGTATATTATAGTTAGTAAATGGTTAATTAGCTATATCTTCTATACCACTAATTTAGAAAGAAAGTAATTAGGAATCTAGATTAAAAATATACTTTACTAACTTCACTTCTTCTAATAGTATTAGCTTTCGTAACTTAGATATAGTATTACATTATAATAGAATATCTTTCATATAATATATTAAAATAATATAACTAATTAAGTAGATTTTTGTTACAGTCTGTATACTAAAGTTTAAATCTTTTTTACTAGCTTAAATCGTAAGCTATAGACGTATTTTATTTGTAATATATAGCATTATTTCTTGCGGGAGAAATTTAGAAGATTGTATTAGTATATTATAGTTGCAGTTTAGTATTTCACTTACTTGTCTGTTTCACTCACTTTTTAACCACATTATCTTATATTTAGCGCTAAAATTTACTTTAAATTTATTTTTCTATATCAATACTATTTCTACATATAATACTAATTTTTATATTTCACGCTAGCTTTTATATTTCACGCTATTTTTGCATTTTACACTATTTTTACACTTTTGCTAGAAAAGAGAATATTACTAATATTAGGTAAACTAAATACCAATATAGTGAAAGCTATAGTAGTAGGTAGCTTACTAGTTACCCCACTTATTCAGACTAGTAAAATTAGAGGAATTATTCTACGGACTAATCCTAATAATATACAGTATATATATACTCACTATATAATAAACTAGAAATTACAAAATAGAAGCTACCAATTACAAACTAGTCACGCAAAATGAAT
Organism: Colletotrichum lindemuthianum; assembly: GCA_001693025.2. Classification (NCBI taxonomy): domain Eukaryota; kingdom Fungi; phylum Ascomycota; class Sordariomycetes; order Glomerellales; family Glomerellaceae; genus Colletotrichum; species Colletotrichum lindemuthianum. Next base: position 24,393 of record MASP02000871.1, on the reverse strand, counting down.
TAATTATAATATTTACCCATTATAAAGTAAGAATTAACAAGTAAGATAATATATATAACATAAATATTAAGAGATATATATTACTTATAATTTTATTATTTCTTTTATATTAACAGCAAATTTCGAGAATTAAACTCCAAGTTATAGTTATCCTAATCTTCTCTATCCTATATAGAAATTTTATTTTTACCCTTTATAAACATAATAATCCACTCCATAATATAATCAGTTAGCTTTATAACTTAAAACTTAATTTCAATATAATAATAAAGAGATTATTAATAGTAACTTAGAAAATAATATATTTATATCTAAGTCTTACTACCCAGAGGAGGTATTAGAAAAGCTATTCTCTCCCTCTATCTCTCTATATTCTTACTTTGAAGAAAGTATAGTTTTTACTTTAGCTATTATAGCTATATATCCCTTATATATCTTATATGAAACTTTCTAAATAGTTAGAAATATTAGTATATTTAAAATAAGTTATTATATTAAATAGGATTCATTAGAAACTACTAAATACAGTAATCAAGAATAGATATAAGGCTGTAGGTATATATAATAATATTATTAATATTAAAAGAAGAGAGTTAAGAGGTAGTTATACTAGAGATCTTAATATCTAGTAGCTACTATCTTAACCTTAGGACCTTAGTAAATAAGAAGCTACTACTTTTAAAACTTACTTTTATTACTGAAGCTATAGCTTCTAAGTATATTGAATTCCCTATAGTAATAGCTATATGAGAATATAACCTACTATTAATCTATTATAATAATAATATAATATAGCTTTTTATTAACTTTCTTTTATTATATTTCTCTTGATATCTATTTTAAGATATTTAAAAATATATATCTAGAAATCCACCTTTTAGTTATATTAAAAAGGTCTATCTAGATTTATATAATATTTTAATTAAGTCTGGGGAAGTAAATTATTAAAGCTTCACTATAGTTATATACCTTTATATACCTATAGCGCTGTATATACTTTCTATACTTTATATTAATATTAATATATCAACCTAATATTTATCTAATATATATGTTCTTCTTTAAATAAGAATCTTAATATTATATTTAGATTTAGAAGAATTAAGCTATTTTATTCTCTTAGATTATATATATATCTGGTAATCTCTTCGTAATACTATTTATATAGTCTATTAATTGTTAGCTTTCCTTTATATATAATATTCTAAAAGATATTAATAATATTATATATATAGTAGATACGTATATATATATCTTTACTGATCTTCTCCTAGACCTATTGAGGATTTAGGTAGAAATATTAGAAGAAGGTAATCTATATTACTATTACTTTAAATATTTTTACTATATTAGTATATTTAGAATCTTTAGTAAACACCTAAGAGTTTATATTTTCTTTTTTCTATAGTAGCTTAAGTAGATTATAAGGATCTTAAATATATTTCTAACTATTATAATTATCTAGATAATTAAGAAGTTATCTTATATTAGTAGAGTTAATATATTATAGTAAATATATATTTATCCTAGTAGTATATTATTTAATTATTATACTACTAAGTTAAAGTATATATTATAGCTTTTGAACTTACTAATAACTGTCTTTCTTATTCTTATTTTTAAAGATATTATATTTCTTACTAATATATTTATTATCTATTTTATATACTCTATTAAAAGATATGTTAACTGTTTTATAAGGTAAGTTAAAGGAATATATAATATTTAAGTATTATCTAATATATTTCTCTAAAGTATATATTAAACTTTAGGGATCTTAATAACTTTAAATATCTCTCTTTATTAAACTTCCTTCTTAGTTAATAAATCTTTAATATACTAATATCTAGATTGAAATCTAACTCTATTAGTTATAAGCTGCATAATAATATAATCCTATTTATTAATAATATTATCTAGGTAGATATTATCTATACTTATAAGTTCTCTTAAGTAGAAAATTACTCTAATATATTTCTTAATTCTTAGGAGAGTCTTAATATAGCTGAGATATTATATAATCTTTTACTTGAAGTAATAATAATAGAATTAACTAAGTTTAATTTTCTCTCTAGTATATAATACTTATATCTCTTTCTGGAGAATATTTACTATTCCTTCTATTAAGTTTTCTTTATTTATAAAGAAATATATTTCTCTATCTATAAGGAAGTTCTTAAGTATATAAATAATATTCTTCTATATTACACTAAAATATAGTATATTCTATTTTGTAAAGCTATCTTTAATAAACTCTAATAGATTTTTAAACTACAATTAATCTTACTATACTTATATAAAGCTTATAAGATAGCTTATATTAGTAGTTAAGAATATTTATATTAAAGATATAAAGTTTTACTGAGGAGATTGAGAGAATATTAAGGTTGCAGATATTAAGATTAGAATAAGTATTTAGATAAAGTAGCGATAGTAAGTAGTAATTAAATCTCTTAAGATATTTAAGTTAAATATAAATAGTATAAGCATATATGAATATAAGAATATAAGGATATAACGATATAAGAATATGAGGATATAAGAATATAAGATTAGTATAAAAGAGGTTATTATTTATTTATTATGAAGAAGTTTAATATAGGGTGAATAAAATAGCTACTATAGCTATAAGGTATTTAGATCTAAATTAACTTAAAGTTAGTTGTGGTAGTTAGTGGGGAAATGGAAACGCTAAAGTTAAACTTCAGGAAGTAATATATCCACTAATAGTTATAATAGAGAGTAAGTAAGCTATTAGTATCTTCTGTCTTTTTACCTATATTAATCTTATTATATTTATTATAATACTGTACCTCCTTAACTTAGTAGTAATTTAAATTAATAACTTTATTATATAATAAACGTAAATAATATTTAATTAATAGGTTATTATAGAACTATCTTTACTTCTATTTCTAATTAATATAATATTTATATTCTTAGGGTAGTATAGAGTTATAATAAGTTTAAGTTATATATTTCTACTTATAAGCTTTTTAGAAGATTCTTAAGAAGTATTATAATCTTATCTCTTTAGATTATTCCTTACTAATTTATAGTGAAGTAGTAATAATAGGTATTAGTAGTAGTAAAACTACTAATCAGTATTAGTTTATAATAGGTAAATATCATAATTGATTTATTTCACGTAACTAGTTTGTAACTGGTAGCTTCTTTTGTATAATAGTTAGTTTATATTATAGTATATATTTATATACTATATGCTATTAGAATTGATCTATAGAATAATGCTTCTAATCTAATTAGTCTTAATAAATGGGGTAATTGGTAGGCTACTTACTACCACAGTTTTCACCATATTAATTACTGAATTAACCTAATAGTAACTATAATCAGTATTTATTATATACTTTTTAGCGATAAACTTAAAGATAGTAACTACCACTAACTAGCAGTATTTACTAATAGCTATTAATAGTTAGTAACTATTAATAGCTAGGAATAAATATAGCTAGCTGGCTGCTAGTATTATATTATAACTAATTATGATTCTTAAGAAAGTAACTATAATGAATATGAACTTATATCTTTCTTTTCTTTATAATATACTTGCTCTATTTATTAGCTATTATATTAACTAACTATATATTATTACCTAAGGTTCTCTTTATTTAAATGTTTCTTAGTTTTATATTATCTATAGAGTTTATAAGGTAAAAGCTACTATTGAGCGGAACTATCTAAATGGAATATCGCGAGATATAATGAAATAGATGAGAGACTTTTAATATAACTATGCTACTAATTATAGCTACTATTTAAATATTTATTATAACTTTAATATCTATAATCTTAATATCCCTACTATATCTTACCTATCTTCTAGATAAGATTTTATATTCTTAATATAATAAAACGTGGGGTTATATTTCTAAGCTATAGGTTACGCCTAAGGGGCTATATCTTAAGGATCTAAATACTCTTCAAACTACGTATTTCAGCTGTAATAATATAAGTTATTTTACTTCCTTATAAACCTTCCATATAATATAAAAAGGTTTCTACTGGAAGCTTCCACTATATTCTTATAGTTATAAGTTTAGTTTAGTATAACTTTTAGTATTTTCAGATATTTCTATTCTCTTTTATTATTGATTTATATATAGTTTATATTTATAAGAACCTCTTTTTCATCTTTCCTTTTAATAATATATATATAATACTACCTATCTTAAGGTATCTCTATATATCTCTTTTAATATATACGTAATACCACTCATCTTGAGGCGCCCCTATATCTCTTACGTTATTTTCTAATATTACTATTAACTTTTCGAGGGTGCTACTTTAGTATTCTTGCATTTACTATACTATTTTTAACTAGCTACTTCTCCCTCTTTTAACTTTACTCTGCTTTTTACCTCTCTATCTCTCTGGTAATAACAGCTATATTTAGATTAGCTACTTATAAAAAGGTATTTCTTTAGTAATATTAATACCCTTAACCTGTAGTAGTAATATTTAAAATAACCTCTTTTTAAATATACCTTATATCTTAATATTTTATTTAATATATCTGGGGGGATAGAAAAAACTTAAAAGTCTAAATAAGATACTCCAGTAAAGTTAGACTATAGAGTAAAGTTAACGTTATTTATATTATTTAGGCTGTATACCTAGAGTGGTTAAAATACTAACCTTAAAAGTAGCTATTCTGACAGTCTGGAAAAAGTTTAGGATTCTGCTTGTTTATAATAATTTTAATAAATAGTTAATACTTTAATAACTAAGTAATAGTTAAATATACACCTTCTAGGCTATTATAAGAATAGACTTTATATGCTAAAGATAATAGAAATACTTAGTAGCTAGACTTTAGCCTCTATTGGAAATAAAGAATACCTAAAATAGCGTCTCTATTATTATTAGTATGATAGGGTATATGAAGTATAAGGATTATAGTAAATAGAAGCTACTCTAAGGAGGATATCTCTAATAATCTTATTAGCTAGAAGGTTATATTTTATATAATATACTTTTAAACATACTCTTAAGTATACTCTTAAGCCTATATTAATCTCAAGTAACTATATATTTCTAAGTAATAATAAGAAGGTAGTAGCATTAAAACTACTAAAAATACTTAAAAACTATATTTAGAATCCCCCTACCTAATAGAAGCTACTTTAATAGGATTAGGGGAAGCTTTTTTCAGATAGTGGAAGCTATTTAGAATTATTACTTTTATATAAATAATAGCTTTTAATCCCAAAAGGCTTAAAAGCATTATTACCCTCAACTTAGCTTAAAGTTGTTTTTATCCTTACCTATAGCTTAATATACTATTACTTTCGCTCTAGAATAGTTATTTAAATACTTTTATATTTAACTACTGTAAATACCTTTATTTAGACGTAAGATAACTTTTACGCCTGAGGAGGTATATAATGAAATATGAGGTTATATTTCTAGGCTATAGGTTATAACCAAGAAGCTATATTTCAAGACTTTAAATACCCCTCAAACTATGCATTTCAGCCGTAACAATACAAGCTATTTTACTTCCTCACAACCCCTCTATATAATGCAAAAAAGCTACTACTAGAATCCTCCACTATATTCTCACACTTAATATAAAACTTCCCAACTATTATTATAAGTATTCTCTATTACTAGTATAAGCTAACTTATTATTATTACATAAATATAGTAAAACTCAGCTTAGTTCTATTAGTAAATAGTTTTAATATACTAAGTATAGCTAATATATAAATAATATTTATGTAGATATATATATAGATATTTCTTATATAATTAGATACTATCTAAACCCCTAGTAATTATAATATTATAATACTTTAAGATATCTAGTAACTAATACACTTTATTAATATTGAGATATTATCTAATTAATAACTAGTCTCCGAAATAATTAGCGTAATATAGTAAATTAAAAGGTAGCTGGATAATTATACTCCTAATATCTAGAGTTTACTTATTAATATTAGTATTTATAATATTACTTACATTTCTTAGAAACTACTAATATCTTAAATAGTAAAGGTTGTATAGAAATATTGAAAATCTACTATTATAATTCTATAGTAATAAGTAACTATATAGATTTAAGAATAATTTTAGATCTATTATAAAGATAATATTAAAAATAGTATTAGAGGTTAACTATAAGAAGTAACCTAGTGATATGTAAATAGTATTATAATAAACTTAAACAGTTTATACCTATAGTAGAAACTCTTTACTAAACTATAGAGATAGTAGCTATATAAAGTCTATATAGTAATACTCTATATAAACTCTAAAGTTAAGATCTATATTATACCTCCTATTAGCTCTCTCTCTATTACTATAGTAATAGTAATTATTAATAGCTTTATAGCTAAATTGCTAGTGACTAAACAACTTAACCAAATTCAGCTAATAAGAAAAATATATTCCTCTATAGAACTTCTAATATTAGGTAATTTAGTTAATAGAAACTTTTAAGCTACTTTTATTTAAACTACTTTCTAAGTAACTTTATATTGAATTCTTTCTTTTTCTTATATTTATAAGATATATTTTTCCTTTCTATATCATAACTTGTTTGTTTTCCTTAAGATAAACTTACCTACTTCTTTTCTATACCTACTGTAATACTACTAATTTGCTGCTATTTTACCTTTATTCTCCTATTATTACTATTTTCTTTTATTATATTAGCTACTACTTCTTCTGATACTAATTCTCCTAGTTATAATTCCTCCCGCTACCTTCCTCCCGGTAGGGCTATATTTTATATCTATAGTAGTAATATAATTAAGGTTAATTTCAATAATAAAAAAGATTAGTCTCCTAAAGTGATTAAGTTTACCTTCCTAAACTATTATATTAAATATAATAGAAATAACTTTGTTAAAAATTATATCTTTAATTATAATTACTTTCACTATAAATACTTAATATTAAAAAGTAAGTATAATTAGAGACTATATTCTTTTACTATTAGCTTTAAGTTATATACTACTGGCTAATAAGTTAATTATCTAATTATCTATAATGTGGTTAATAAGTGAGTAAGCTAGACAAACGAGTGGGCTACTTAACTGCGACTATATTATATTTCCAATCTATTTATAACACCCAGGAAATCAATTAAATTGGAACTAATTAAGATCCTCTTTATTAGATATTTCTTCAGTAAATTAATATATTTATATATTATACTTAATATTCCCACAGATATTATACTACTATTAGTCTGTCTCAGTTTTTAGTAAGTAACTATTACTTTAGTATATTTCCTCCTTAATCTAGATTATTACCTCCCTCTATAATTTAAGATCTTTAGCTTTATTTATAGTAAGATTTTCTCTTTATCTAAAATAGACTTTCTTAGCTTTCTAATATTAAGTAAATATATTATTCTCCTCTTAAAAGATTTTATTCTCAAACTTTAATAAAGTAATTTAGTATATGAACTTATAAACTCCTTTAGATAGATATTTAATAGTCTTAATAATTAAAGTTAGAAAACTATTTTAATAGTGGAAGATTTAATTCTTAATAAATTCTAACTAAGAAAATATCTCTATTAGATTATTTAGTATCTGAGAAGTCTATAGTGGGAGTATTATTAAGAGGGATCCTAAAAGTGTTAGAATATATAATTTTATATTAAATTTTAAAAGTATATTTTCTATATTTAGAGGGAAAAACCTAGTTTTTCTAAAATCTCTCTTTATATTTTTAATTATAAGGATTTATATAAAGACATTATAAAATATAGAGAAGAAGTTTTCCTTTATAATATAGATATTATTCTACTATATTTTATCCTTAACTTATTAACTATATACCCTCTTTAAAAGCCTAAAATACTTAATATCTAAAGGCTAAAGTAAATAAGAGGAATAAGTTAGTATATAAAAAGTAATAATATTATTTTCCTTATAATATATCTTAAAATCAGTAGTATAGTAACTTTTATAACTATTAATAATAAGGAGGTAATATTTACTATATATATATAGTTTTATATACTAATTAAAATGCTTAACCTAATTTAAGCTTTTTTTATTTATTATCTATCTGTTTTTAGATATTATAATAATAATATATAGTAGAATATTATAATCTGATAAACTAATAGTCTGGATAATTATAACCTATTTATAATTACTAAACTATATTATTTTTATATTTAAATACCTTTTAGTATTTATTATAACTATACTAGATATAATCTAGCTTATTATAAACTTAGCCTTATTAAAGTTATAGATATCTGAGTCTATAAAATTATATTTCATAACTATATTCACTATAAGCTGAAACTATATATTTGTTACATCTGGGTTTTTATATTAAGCTCTCTTATAGTTATATTTATAAAAGAAGTATATCTCGAGTTATAATTATTACTTAATAAAGTTTGAAGCTTAATATTTCCTAACTAGAGATATATTATAGTTAGTAAGTAGTTAATTAGCTATATCTTCTATACTACTAATATAGAGAGGAAATAATTAGGTATCTAGGTTAAGAATATACTTAACTAGCTTCTCTTCTTTAAGTATAGTTAAATTCTATAAGTTAAGTATAATATTATATTATAATAAGGTATCTTTTAAATAGTAAGCTAAAGTAATATAACTAACTTTATAGATCTTAGTAGCTACTTAGATACTAAGGTTTAGTTATTTTTGAATAGTATAGAGAGCTAGGTTTAATTATACTTTATTACTTTTCGATAGTATCATTTTATTGTGGCGTTACGTGAGGTGAGAGGTAGAAGATAGGATAGTTGCGGTTAGGTAGCCTACTTACTTATCTAGCCTACTCACCTATCAACCACATTAGTGGATATATTATTATTTCTAACTAGTTAGTTAGTAATAAGAAAAGTAAATTTGAAAGCTACTATATTATTATTATTTTACTTACCTTCTTTACTATAGTTTAGTATTATTATAAGTATTTCTATTATATATAGTAGGTATTTCCTATTTATATTATTACTATATTTACTGTTTGTTTTTTTATACTAAAAATACTTTTTTACCTATTACTATTATTTATATCTTAGTAGATTATTACTAACCTTAGTAGTATTATATAGATAATAGTAAGTTTCCCCTTCTTTATTTCTTTTATATTATTATACTAGTTAGTTTTTAGTAGAATACTATAATATACTCTAATAGTTATATTACATTCTACTACTATTATAATTATATTTTTTACTTTACTAATATTAGTTTACCTATATATTACCTCTCTATCCTTACTATCCTTCACTTTCGCTACTAATATTTTAGCTAATAGTTAGTTATATTAATTCCTATTAAGAATATAAGAAAGAGGAGATAAAGAACAATAAAAAGTTTCAGAATATAGAGGAAAACGACAAGGAGAATACTAATTTCTTTAAAAGCTAATTTATTCCTTAACCTTGAAAGTTAGTTTTATAAATATATACTCTTATTTGTTCGAGGTTATATTATATCTCGGTTTTTCGCTTAAATAATTTTCAGTTATTACTAAAGTAACGTCAGTTTATTATTTATATAAATATCTCTATACTGTAATTTATAATATAATATTACCTGATTTTTAACTAAATTCTCTAAAGATATTTAGATTCATATACTATAGCTTCTCTATTCAAATAATATATTTAAATTTACCTCCACCTTAGAATATTTTTTACTACCAGAATCCTTTCTATTTCATATTCTTTCCAGATCTTACTATTTTGTCTTACTAAAATTAGAATAAAGTTAGGATAAGTATTTATATAATATTATAAAGGTAGAAAGATACTTTTTACTTATTCATTTAGTTACTTTTACTTTATATATATAGTGGTATCTAAGCCTTTTATCCTATATATAATTCTAACTATATAATATATTTAGTAATAGTATCTATACTAATACTAGCTTATAACTAATGGAAACAGTAAGAAAACTACCTATTATTATAGATAATTATATCTTTACTTATAATATTTAACTTTACAGTAGAGGAAAATCTAAATAGTAATAATCTATATAGTAAAGATCTAAATAAAACAAAGTTTAATATATATAGCTAAAAGTAACGACTAAGATTATAACGTTAAGATATTTTATAAACCTATTAAAAGTGGAATAAAGTAAAACGCTAAAAGCTAAATATTTTACAATTTATTATTCTTCTATATTTATATTTTTATACTAAACCGGAACTGCCCCTTACATTATATAGCTACCTGTAACTAGAGAGATATAATAGTAAGTATTAAAAGTTCTATTATAATTCCTATAATTGGAGGTATTAATATCTTCTAGAAAACTAAAGTAATATCATAAATACTAATATTAATGAATAGATTTTTGATATTTAGAATAAGATTATTTAGTTATTTTATAATTTTCTATATTAAGCTAATAATTTCGGAGATTAGTTATAAATTATATAGTATTCTAGTATTAATATACTGTACTAATTACTAGACATTTTATAATATTATAATATTATAATTACTAGAATTTCTGATAATATATAACTATATAAAAAGTATTTATATTCATATTGATATTATTTAAATATTAGCTATATTGAATCTATTCAAGATTATATACTAATATAATTAGGCTAAACTTTACTATACTAATATAAACATAATATATTAGTATATATTAGTTATAGAAACCTTTTATAATAGCGGTGCGAAACTTTATCTTAGGAGTAAGTAAAATATATTCTAGAGAATATTAAGATTGTAGATAGTAAAATTATAATAAGTATCTGAATAACGTAGCTATAGTTAGTAGTAATTAAACCTCTCAAGATGTTTAAATTATATATAGATAGTATAAGGTTATAAGGATGGAAGATTAATATGGAAGACGTTATTAATGATTTATTATTAAAAAGATTAATATAGGGAGGATATATCAGCTACTATAATTATAAAAGCTTTAACCTCAGATTAACTTAAGTCTCGCTACAGGAATGAGTTAAGATAGAATAGCTGAAATTATACTTTAAGAGGTAATATATTTACTAATCGTTATAATAGAAAGCAAGCTATTAGCTCCTCCCAGTTTATATTTCTTTGAAAAGGTTTATGATTAATATTAAATAGATACTATAAAGTATATCTAATAAGATATTAAGTTAATTAATATATTAATAATATAGTAATTATAAGCTATCTAGTTAAATTTCTTATTTAACTCGTTTATCTTAATATATTATAATAACAGCTAAATTGTATTATTAATCTAGAATGTCTCTACTATCTATTAGATTTTATTAGCTTCTATCTTATAATATTAATAGGTTAGTATATTAATATTAGGATACTATCCGATACATAACTAGTTTTCATTATTATTAGCTTAGTGTAGCAGATTATTAAATAGCTGGATAATTTATTTCTGAATATTTAGAGTCTGCCTATTAATACTAGTATTTATTATATTACTTAAACCTATTAGAAGATATTAATACTTCCAGTTATAGAGATTATAATATAATATTTAGTACCTATTATTATATTTCCCTAATTACAGGTGGCTATATATATTTAAGGGGAATTTCAGTTTTATTATAAAGAATATAAAAAAGTAATAAATTATAAAATATTTATCTTTTAGCTCTTTATTTTATTCTATCTTTAAGAGGTTTATAAAGATTCTTAGTTCTATAATCTTAATACTTACTGTTAGCTATATATATTAAACTCTAACTTTACTAACGTCTTTAATATATAGATTATTACTATAAGGCCTTCCTTCACTTTAAAATTAAATATTATAACAGCAAGTATAATTATTTATAATAATAGGTAATTATATTACTATTTAAATTAATTATAAGTTAGTATAAGTTTAAATACTATTACTGAATATATTATATTGTTAGAATTATATATATAGTAAAGAGCTTAGATACTACTATAAATATAAAGTAAAAGTAACCGAATAATATTATTAGATAGAAGAAACTAATAGCTTACTTTCTATTATAACTATTGGTAGATATATTACCTCCTGAAGTATAACTTTAGCTTTTCCACCCCTACTAACGACTATTACTAAACCTAAGTTAATTTGAAGCTAAGTTCCTTATAGCTACAGTAGCTAGTATATTTACCCTATATTAATCTTTTTAATAATAAATAATTGATAACTTCTTTTATATTAACTTTATATTCTTATATCCTTACGTTTTTATACTATATATATATAGTTTAAATATCTTAAGAAATTTAATTACTACTAATTACAGCTACTTTATTTAAATATTTATTCCAATCTTAAATTTAATAACCTTAATATCTTCTGACCTATATTCTACTTACGTTTAAGATACAACCTTATATCTCTGATATAAACAATTTTTACTATTAATATAAATATTATCTATTATTAATATAAGTTAACTTATAGTCTTTATATAAATATAGGAAAATTGAGTTTACTTTTATTACTAAATAGGTTCAATATATTAAGTATAACTAATATATAAATAACCTTATCTAGATATTAGTATTTATAATATAGCTATATAACATTTAGAATTTTAGTAACTATAATATTACAAAATCTTAAGGTATTTAGTAACTAACATAGTATATTAATATTAAGATACTATCTAATTAGTCACTATTTTCTAAAGTTAGTAGCTTATTATAGGAAATTATAGAATAACTAGATAATTTGCTTCTAAATATCCTGAATTTATTTATTAATATTAGTATTTATAATATTACTTAACTTATTTAGAAAATATTAATATTTCCAGTTATAGAGGTTATAAGAAAATATTTAAAACCTACCATTATATTTCAGTAGTTACAAATAGCTATATTAATTAAAAAGAAATTTCAATTTTATTATATAGCCTATAGAAGAATAATAAATTATAAAATACTTAAGTTTTATAAACCTTTTACTTTACTTTAGTTTTAAGAAACATATAAAACTTCTTTACTCTATAATCTTAACAATTACCTTTAGCTATATATATTAAACTTTAACATTACTAAACTACTTATTATATAGATTATTATTATAAGGTTTTCTTCTCTATAAGGTTAAATATTATAACTAAAAATATAATTATCTATAATAATAGGTAATCTTATTACTATTAAATTAGTTATAAGCTAGTATTAGTATACGTACTATTACCAGATATATTATATAGTTAGAATTATATATAAGGTAAAAAGCTAAAATATAACTATAAATATAAAGTGAAACTAACTAAATAATATTTATTAGGTGGAAGAAACTAATAGGTTTATTTTTATTATAACTATTAGTGGATATATTACCCCCTAAAGTATAACTTCAGCTTTTTTATTTCCACTAACTACTACAGCCAGCCTTTAGTTAATTTAAAGCTAAATTTCTTACAGCAACAATTAATATATCTAATTTATATTAATCTTTTTTCAGATAATAAATAACTTATCACTTCTTCTATATTAACTATATATTCCCCCCTTATATTCTTACGCCCTTATACTATAAAAAATTTAAATATCTTAAATAGTTTCATTACTACTAACTATAGCTACTTTATTTAAATACTTATTTGTGAGAATATAGCGGAGGCTCTAGTAGGGGCCTTTTTACACTATATAGAGGGTTTGTAAGGAAGCAAAATAGCTTATATTATTACAGCTAGAATACGTACTTTGAGGGATATTTAAACCCTTGAAATATATTCTATAGAGTATAGTATATACTACTGTTAATATAGTATATATAGCTTTATGTTTTATTGTATACTTTCTCTGACGTAAGAGTTATCTTATATCTAAATAAAGCTATTTCTAGCAGTTTAAATATAAAAGTATTTAAATAACTATTTTCAGAGCGAAGGTAACAGAATATTAAGCTATAGGTAAGAAAACCCTTAAGCTAAAGTGAGAGTAATAAAGCCTTTAAGCTCTCCAGTATAATTTATATAAAAGTAATAATTCTAAACAGCCTCCACTATCTAAAAACAGCCTCCCCCAGTCTTTTCAAAAGCCCCAAAAGGTAGAGGAATTCTGAATATAATTTTTAAGTATCTCCAGTATTCTTAATACTACTATCTTCTTATTATTATTACTTAGAGATATATAACCACTTACGATTAATATATAAGCTTAAAAATATACTTAAAAGTATACTATATAAAATATAACTTTCTAAACTAAATAAAATTACTGGAGATATCCTCTTTGAAGTAACTTCTACTTACTATAATTCTTATATCTATATATTCTATTCTATTAATAGTAGTAAGAATACTATTCTAGATATTTAATTCTAATAAAGCTGAAACCCTACTAAATACTCCTATTATATTCTTAAGTATATAAAGCTTATTCTTATAATTACCCAGAAAGTATATTTTAAATATTAAAATATTTATTAAAACTATTATAAAAAGGAAGAATACTTAAACTCTTTTCAGACTATTAGAATAGCCTCTTAAGGTTAGTATTTAAACTACTTTAAGTATATAGCCTAAATAATATTAATACTATTAACTTTACTTTACCTAGACTTCTTATTTAGACTCTTAAGCTTTCTCTATACTTCTAAATATATTAAATAAAGTATAGAGATATAAAGTATATCTGAAAAAGAAAGCTTTTCAGATATAACTACTATAAGCTAAGTTTATCTTAACTAAAGGAACACCTTTTAAAAGCAGCTAATCTAAATATAATTACTAGAGAGATAGAGAGGTGAAAAGTAAAGTAAACTTAAAAGAGAGAGAGGTAGCTAGTCGAAACAGTATAGTAAAGGCGCCTAAAGTACCCTAAAAAGGTTAATAATAATATCGAGAAGGTAGTATAAGAAACATAAGGACGCCTCAAGATAAGTAGCACCACACGTATATCAAAAGAGATATATAGAGGCGCCTCAAGATAGATAGCACTATATATATATTTTTTAAAGAAGAATTAAAAAGAGGTTCTTATATATATAAACAATATTCAATTAATAATAAAAGAAGGTAAAAGTATCTCAGAACACTAAATGTTAGGCTAAACTAAGCTTATAACTATAGGAATATAGTAGAAGCTTTAGTAGAAGCCTTTTTACATTATATAAAAGATTTGTAAGAAAGCAAAATAGCTTATATTATTACAGCTGAAATACATAATTTAAGAAGTATTTAAACTCTTGAAATATAGCTTATAGAGCGTAGTATATACCACTATTAACGTAGTTTACATAGCTCCATGTTTCATCATATTATTATAATTTTAATATCGATACTCTTAGTATCCTCTAAATTATATCTTACCTACCTTAAAGATAAAACTTTATATTTTCAATATAAAGGATTTCTACTACTAATTTAAGCTAACTTATAGGCTCCATAGAAGTATAATAAAAATTAACTTACTTTAGTTAGTAAATATTCTTAAACTTCTTAATATATTAAATATAGCTAATATATAGATAATATTTATATAAATATAAATACTTCTCATACAGCTAGAAAACTTTCATAATCTCTATATTTATATTATTATAATAATATAAGGTATTTAGTAATTAATATTACTATAATATATTAATATAGAGATATATTCTAACTAATAACTAGTCTCTAAAATAGTTAGCTTAATATAGGAAATTTCAGAATAGCTATATAGTCTCTTTTGAGATATCTATAGGCTACCTATTAATTATAATACTAAGAATAATTTCAGTAAGATCTAGTTTAATAAATTAATAGCCTTAGTTATAATATTTATAGCTAAATATCTCTTTACCTATCCTATATTTCTTTAGATATAGGTAACTTTATAATGATTAAGGAAATATTAGTTTTACTATAAAGATATAGAAACGTAATAAATTATATAATACTTAGCTTTTATAAGCTTTTAATTTTATTTTATTCTCAAGAAGTTTATAAATATTCTTAACTCTATAACCTTGATAATTACCTTTAGCTATATATATTAAGTTCTAGTTCTACTAAAATATTTACTTTATATATTATTATTATAAAATGTCTCCTAACTATAAGGTCAAACATTATAACTAGAGGTATAATTATCTATAATATAAGATAGTTCTATTACTATTTAAACCAGTTATAAGCTATTATTAGTATTAATACTATTGCTAAATATATTATATAGTTAGAAATATATATAGGGTGAAGAGCTTAGATATTATTATAAGTATAAAATTAAAGTAACTAAATTATATTATAAAATATACATTATTATAGTTCAGGCTAAAGTTATATTCTCCTTAAGGTAAGTAAAAGATATTAAAGTTTACCCTAAGTTTAAATTTATAGAGAACCCCTCTACTAGAAATCATAAAATAGATATTACCTTAAAACTATTCAGAAGCTTTCTAGAATTAATTTTAATAATATTGAAGTTTCTATTATAAAGTGCCAGCTAGTATATAGTATTATACAATAGCTAATAGATTCATAATAATATAATATATTTCTATAAGTATACTTAAATATTAATATTATTAACTTTATCTTACTATTAATTAAAAAATAGAATAATATTCAAAGTAGCTAGTAACTTCTATACACTAATATAAGGTTGATTAAAGAAAATATATCTAATTAGAATTTCAGTCAGTAATAATAAATACTAGGAATTTATAAAACTACTACTATATATTATAAAAGTACTTTATATAAGCTTCTATAAATATAAATATTATAGCTTCCAGCTATATATATCTAAATAGTATAATGAATCGTAATGCCACGTAGGCTATATAACTAGGCTACAGGCTACACTTAAAAAAGCAACGTTTCAGGAGCTTAAATACCCCTCAAACCACGCATTTCAGCCATAATAATACAAGCTATTTTACTTCCTTATAAACCTTCTATACAATATAAAAAGGCTCCTACTAAAATTTCCACTATATTCTTAAAGTTATAAGTCTAGTTTAGCTTACTTTTAGTATTTTCAGATATATTTACCCTCTTTTTTACTTTTAATTTACATACAACCTATATTTATAAGAACCTCTTTTTAATTCTTCTTTAAATAATATATATATAATACTATTTATCTTAAAGTATCCCTATATATCTACTCTTTTAATATATACGCGAGGCTATCTATCTTAAAGTACTCCTACATTACCTCTTAATATTATAGTTAACTTCTTAATATTATAGTTAACCTTTCTAAAGTGCCTCTTAGATACTCTTACTATACTATTTTAACTAACTACCTCTTCCTCTTTTAACTTCACTCCACTCTTTGCCTCTCTGCTTCTACTATATTTAGATTAGCTACCTATAAAAAAAATATTTCTTTAATAATATTAATAGACTCAGTTTATAGCAGTTATATCTAAATACTTCTTTTCAGATATACCTTATATCTTAAAGTTTTAATATTTCTGGGGAAATAGAGAAAGCCTAAGAGCCTGAATAAGAAGCTCTAATAAAACTAGGCTATAGAGTGAAGTTAATATTATTTATATTATTCAGGCTATATATCTAAGGCGGTAAACCTAGCTTTATAAGACTATTTTAATAGCCTAGAAAACGTTTAGGAATTCTTCTCTTTCGTAATAGTTTTAATAAACATTTTAACACTTTAATAAGTAGTTGATAATTAAATATACTTTCTGGACTATTATAAGAATAAGCTTTATATACTTAAGAATATATAGAAATACCTAATAGTTAGATTTCAACCTCTATCAGAACTTATATTTAAGATAATATCCCTATAGCTAATAGTAGGATAAAGTATATAGAGCGTAAGGGTTATAGTAGGTAGGAGGCATTCTAAAGAAGTAAATTCTATAATCTTATTTAGCTAGAAAGCTATATTTTATATAGTATACTCTTAAGCCTAGTACTTTTAAGCTTAATACTCTTAAGCTTCTATTTAAATCTTAAGTAGCTGTATGTCTCTAAATAATAATAAGAAGGTAGTAGTTGTTATGGGCTAGCCCTATACGGAACACGCTATGGAACACCCTACTTAAGTGCAGCCAGACAATAAGTGGTAACTTGTTGTTACGTACCTTTTGACGAGGCTATGATGTATTGTTGTATGTAATTAGGAGGTAAAATCTGGTGTGTATTATGTGTAACTAAATGTAGCTATATGCACTACGTGAGGCTCTATTTTGACTAGGTTAAGTGGGGTGAGGCCTATAGAGACGCTATGAGTGCCTGAGGCTTAAATAGTATAAACTCTGCCGCTCGAATATATTATTTCTAATATACTCCTCTAGCTTTAAAAGCTATATCTGTAGGCTAACTTGTTTTAAATAAAATAAATTTAAACGCTCTATTTATATCTTATAAGAGACTCTTTTTATAATCTTATTACTCTTATTAAATCTCTACCTCTATAGTAGGAAGAATAATATTATTTATAAACTATTTAGATATTCCTTATTATTTAGATTAAGAATACCTCCTAGTATCTTAGGTATTTTAGATATTCCTAAGTTTTTTTTTAACTATATTATAATTAGAGTTAGGATTTATAAGTTCTAACTAGTTATTAAATATTTTATTAAGGTTTTTAAATATTAGTATAAGTAGCTTCTCTTAAAGTTCTTCTTCTTACTATATTTTCAGGTAATTTAACTAGTCTATTATATTAATCTAAATAATAAAAATACTAAATTAGTAACTTTAGAGAGACTTTATAAGGTTATTAGCTATAAGGTCTCCTGAGGGTGTATACTTAACTTTAAAGTATTCTTACTAAGTTTCTTATTATAGCTAGTAGTTATAGATATTAATATATTATAGTTTTATATATAGTTACACTCTTTTAGTAGTTATAAAGTATATTATTTACTAGTTATTATACTAGATTCAGACTGTTAGATAAAGTTTATATACTTTACCTCTACTGAAAGTATTTATTATAAGGTTTACTTAAAATATAATAATAAGGTAGCTAGTGAAAATAGCTTCTTATACTACTTATAATAATATTAAAAAATTTATTTTAATTATTAAGATAGTTATAATATCTTACTTATCAGCTTACTATATTATAAGATTACTAAAGAGGTATATAATATAAGCTTAAGAGTTTTTTCAATCCTCACTATTATCTATAAAGTTAGTATCTATAGTAATAATAAGGTTATTCTATAGATTACTAAATTTACAGCTGAACTTAAAGTAGAGATCTTTAGTTTTACTGAGATATTATATTATTTACTTAGTTTTAACTTAGTATTTATCTTTAGGATTCTAGTTAAAATAGGATAATTAGCTAGCTGTATAGGTAATATCTAGTCTTATTATAACTATAGTATAATTAATAAAGCTAATATCTTATTAGTAGCGTTCAATCTCTATATAGGAAGCTTAATTATATTATAGGAGGAGTTCTTTAAGTCTGAGGGGAATATTAAACTATTTAATATATTATATATATTTTATAAGATACTTAAGAAGTTTTTTAATATAGACTACTTAAGAAAACTATAGTTATTATATTATTTAATCTTAAATACCTTTAATATTATGAAACTACTATAAGTTTTTACCTTCCTTAAGATAATAATCTTTTTAGAGATCTACTAATAATATAAGTATTTTAAATATTCTTTCTGAGGGGAACGAAAATATATAATTATTAATTTAGAAGAAGAAGATAAAATACTTCTTAAGTTAGTAATATAGTTTTCTTATAGTAAGTTTAAAACTAAAGTATTTAAAGTTTATCTCTAGATAATACTACTAGAGGAGAGGAGACTTTTAAAAGCTATAGAGTATTTTATTTAGATAGTAGATCTTTCTAAACTTTCGATAACTAAATAGTATCTCTATATAAACTATCTTATTAAGTATTATTTAAATAAAAATATTAACTATATTATACTAAAGTAGCTTAAGATTAAAATAGTTAGTAATTACTATAAGAGTTTAAAAAACATATTTACTAAAGTAGCTATATAAGTTTTATAGTTATCTTATAGTTATTAGTTTCTATAAATAATAAGCTAAATTTTAAATTTAAGGAAGTATTTATATTTATTAAGTTTGTAAGTATATACTTAGTATTAACTTAGAACCTTTAAGTTTTTTGGGAGAGTTTTACTAACCTTACTTTAGAAGTATAATTTAATATAACTTCTAAGATAAGTTTTTTTAGCTACTATTATAACTTTAGTATATAGGTAAGTAAATACTATTAAGTAAGATATAAATAATAATAATAACTTCTATTATAGAACTTTTAGAGTAGAAACTTCTACTTCTCTATATTTTAAATACTCTCTACTATTTAATTTACTTTATAGCTGAAGTTTATCTTTTAAACTTATAATAATCTTTTAGAATTCTCTTAAAATTTAATTTTTAGGAACCTCCTCTAGTTAATAACTTATATAATCCTATAGTTATAAGCAGAAGTATCTAGAAGTATTTTAAAATAACTAAAAAATATTAGCTAAAAAAGTAGCTTTAAATAAAGATCTCCTAGCTACTCTAGTGTAATACTTTATCTATCCTTTATATTTAATCCTCTCTAGAGATATCTAATCTCCTTATTCTCTTATAGTTTTATCTATATAAATAAGATTATAGAAGAATATAGTAGATAACTCTAGAGAGGTTAATAATATAAACTTTGCAGTTTTATATAAAGTTTCGGAAAGTTTAGAGCTAGCTATAATATAGATATAAAACTTTAAGTTCTTATAGTTACTTCCTATATCTTTAATATAGATAATCTTATTAGATTTTTCACTTAAGCTTAAGTAAGTATTTAAGCTAGCTTTATATAGCTTTACTATAGCTAATTACTTTATAACTAATAAGAGATCTTATTAAAATTAGATTTCTTAAAATTATCTTATAGAGAGGTTAAATTATTATTAAAAAATGTTATCTAATTAAAAGAGATATTATAGATTATAATAACTTTATTTTATAAAGGATTCTATATCTGAAACTGGTTAGTTAAAGTGTAGCTAACTAAAAAGCTAATAAAAGTATGCCCCTTGAGGTGGGTGAGGTAGTTATACTTAAGTTTTATATTTATAGTAAGAATAAAATACTTATAGTTATATATATGAAAGTAGGCTAAGTTTAGCTTTATGATATTATTTTTTAAGTAATTTTATAAAGCTTTTAGTATAATATCTGCTAGTCTAAAAAGTTTATTAGTATATAGTTATAAGGAAATACTATTACTTATAAGGTTTTAAGTTAGAAATTATAGAGTAATTTACTTCCTTCCTTTATAGCTTTTATATAAGTTTTAATAATATTTTTAATATATTTTACTTTACTATTTTAGCTTTATATATATAATATAAATAGCTTAAAGTGAATATCTTAAGTAGTTAGAGTGGCTTTTAGCTTTTTATATTTAGGAACCTTATTATTGTATTTAAAAACCTTAATATTAATATTATACTGACGTTTAAGAAGTAAGATAAAGTTATTAAATACTGTAGTTATAATAGCTTTAGTATAGTCTATAAGATAAAAGTTCTATAAGTAATTAGTAGTTCTGTCTGAAAATATTAAGGAAGAGGTGTAACTACTATAACTTTAGTGATAAAGGTGAAAATTAAATATAATATACTTTTTAGGGGTAGTATATAAGATACTCTCACGCTCTATATAGTAAATAATCTATTTTATTTTATTAATACTATAGATTTTATATACCCTCTAGGTAAGCTAATACTTATTATACTTTAAGTAACTATTAGTAATATAAATATTATATATAGTTAAGATAAGGTAATTAAGAAGTTTTCTTTTAGAATATGTTAGCTGCTAATATTAAAGCTATTTATTACCTTTCAGGAGTGTTTAAATAATCTCTATAGTATATCTTTAGTAGTAATAGTATTTAGGAGAGAATTTATATTATACTAACTATATTACTAGAATATTTAACCTCTTATAAAATATCTAATATTTAAGGACTTATTACTTATATTAAATATTAATAGCTATAATCTCTAAATAGTTATTCCTCTATAATTAAGAGAGGCAATTTAATTTAGTATTTTATTAGTAATCTTATTTTTATAACTACTAAAAGAAGATAAAGTTTATAGCTAGAGAAATATAGAGAGTAATATTATAAAGATATAATTTAGTTTCCTTACTTTCTAAAGTTATAATATAGATTTTAGTATCTCTATAATTTTTAATAAATACTAACTTAATATTATATTAAACACAATCTCTAGAGGAAGCTTCTTAGAGAGTTATAAAATACTTGATATTTTGAAAGATATAAACTGAAATATCTAAATTAAGAATAAATAAGTTTTAGAGAGGATATTATTAAGGTTCCTCTATATAGTAAGTTTACTATATAATATTATAATTATTTTAGCTAGAAAGTTAGCTATATAGTTACTATTATCTAAAATTTTAGATTTTCTTTAAAAAATCTGAATCTAAAGTTATTTATTATTTAATTTTCTTCTTAATTATAATATTAGATATCTAACTCTTATATATAAGTAATAGGTATATATAATAATAGTGTGAGAGTAGGTAGTATTTACTATATTTAAGAGGATATAGAAATCTATCTAAACTATTAAAATATTTTTTACTATCTTAAAAGTTTAAGTTACTATCTATAGCTTCTAAAGTAATATTAAATATTCTATAGCTAATTTTACCTTGATAGAAACCTTTAGGAAACTACTATATAGTTTTTATAATAATTATAATAATTTTATTTAGTAGTATTATATCTAATTAACTATAAACTATTAGTATATAACTTTAGGTATATAATTTAATTAGTAAGTGAGCTAGAGAGAGTATAAAGTTATTAACCTAAAATACTTCTATAATAGAAAGAGTATAGCTAATTATTTAAGCTTTATATATAGTATTTTACTACTTCTGAAACTATATTTTAGTTAATATCTATATAGTGAAGTATTTAATTTTAGGAGATTAGAATATATTATAGTATATAATAGTTACTTACTAGAGATAGAGATTATCTATAATACTAAAATAGTTATAGAAGTTTATTAATTATATAGTAAGATTCTCCTCTATATTATAATACTAACAGTTAAGTATATTATTAATATACTTATAAATCTAAAATAATATATAGATTTAGTTTAACTATTTATATTTATATTCTTCAATCTTTATATTATAAAACTTATAGACAGTTATATAGATTTTTAGGTTTCTCTCTATAAGGTCTATAATATCCTGAGTATAGACCTATTTAGAAATCTTAAGTAGAAGTTAGAATTCCTTAGGATAAATTTATTTTATAGGAGTAAATCTATTAAGAATACTAAAGAGAGTTAAGATTCCTAGAGTATTTATTTTAGATATTATAATAAATATTTTACCTTTTTTACCTTAGGAAAATTATATATAAGGAGCTCTTAAGAAGCTACTAAGTAGAAGTTCTTTTAAATATCCACTTTAAAGTTAAGATAATTCTATAAATTATAAATTTTAGCTTCTATTTTAAAGAAATTATATTAAATAATCTATTAGTTAGCTTTCTTAAATATTAAAATAGAAGTGTTTTTAGTAAATATCTTAGTATTTAAGATATATAAAATTGTTATAATATATACTTTTAGCCTGGTAGCTCTTCAGTATCGTGAGACTCTTAATTATTATATATAATTAGGAGGTAAAATCTGGTATGTATTGTGTGTAACTAAATATTGCTATACGCACCACGTAAGGCTCTATTTTAACTGGGTTAAGTGGGGCGAGGCCCGTGGAGACGCCACGAGTGCCTGAGGCTCGAATGGTGCAAACTCTGCCGCTCGAATGCGTTATTTCTGACATATATAGCTTAATTAGTAGTACTGTTTGTATGCGCCCGCGCGCGCATACGGGTACTGAAGGCCGAGACGTTATTGGCTGCAACGCTACGCCCCCCGGTCGGGGGCCAGCCCTTCACATACAACAAGTTACCCCAATAGTCTAGGGTTCGATCCGTAGCTACGTATAGCGATTTACGTACGGATGTTCCCTGGCTAACAGCGACGCTGGGGGTATGTTACTTAAGCGCTTGGAAGCCCCCCCTACCGTGAGGCTACAACAGGCAGGTAGCGTGGCGCGGCGGGAGCGGGAGAGGGGAGGTAGTGTTACGGGCCAGC
>MASP02000870.1:0-17395 GCA_001693025.2 Colletotrichum lindemuthianum | reverse complement strand
ATAGTATTATATACTTACTTTTAGCTAGGCTAAAAACCTTCTAGTTACCTAATAGTAAATAGAGACTTATAATTCTATATAGCTGCTTTAATTTTATTTATAGTTATTCCCAAGACTCTGAATATATAGCTAATATCTTATACTATCTCTACTTTAAGAGATAATAATATCCTCCCCCCTCTAGTAGTTAGTAACTTATTATATTAATAATGAATAGCTTAAATTATATTAAAGTCTCTAAATCTTATAATATATAAGTATATAGTTAGTTTACTACCTCTAGAGTTCAGTTAAAAACTTCACTTTATAGTATACCTTATAGCTAAAAAGTAGTTAGATCTAACATTCTTACTTACCCTCTACGTAAAAAATATAATTATAATATCTAACCTACTATTTGAAAAGTTAATTAAAAAGAAAGTTAAAAATATTATTAATAATAATATTATAAAGATTATTTAATATAACTCTAGCCTCTATAAAAACTATAAATACTTTAAGTCTTATATTATTAATAAAATTAAAAATAAGGATACTAATAAAGTATATAAGAAATCAAAATTTATAATCTAAAACTTTAAAAACTATAGTAAATTTAAGATTTTAATATAATTACTAATAGTTTAATAAAATAGCTAGTAATTAATCTTAACTATAGCTTTAATCCTCCTCTAATAAAAGAGTATAATAATATAACTCTATAGTATTACCTAAACTTATACTTAAGCTAAAATAAACCTTATAAAATATATTATAGCTAATCTACCCTCACACCTTAAAAAGTAGTATCCTCCAGACTCTATAATAATTCTTATTAAGCTACTCTATAATCTTACTAAAACTAAGACCTACTAGTAAGTAACTTACTCTAAATATTATAAAGAGGAATTATAACTAGAGATTTTAATATATAATTTATACCTCCTTATCTTATATACTCAAAATAATATCTTCAGCCTTATTAGTATATAAATTAATAATATCCTTAGCCTCTCTAATATAGAATTCTGTCGCTAAAAGAATAAGAAACTTAAAAAAGCCTCCTTTGAGGTAAAGCTAAAAATTATACTCTCAGAAACTATACTCCTTATATTTAATAGAAATATCCTATTACTTTATAGTAGTTACCTTTACCTATACTAAAAGTATCAAAAGTAAAAGCTAATC
Source organism: Colletotrichum lindemuthianum (assembly GCA_001693025.2). Classification (NCBI taxonomy): domain Eukaryota; kingdom Fungi; phylum Ascomycota; class Sordariomycetes; order Glomerellales; family Glomerellaceae; genus Colletotrichum; species Colletotrichum lindemuthianum. The sequence goes on along the minus strand of MASP02000870.1, from coordinate 16,228 downwards.
TTTATTAATATATATACTATATCTAAAATACTTAAGAAAGTATATATTAAATAATATATATATAGTATATACCTTACCTCTATATATTAATAGGAGGCTCTATTTAACCTCTCATATATAGTATAAAAGTAATAACCTTTAAGTAATAATACCGCTATACTTAATAAACAGCTTAAGTAGTAAATAGAGTATCTTAACTGAAACCTTAACTTTATACTACTTGATCTCTCTAAAGTATATCTTTATATTTTTATTAATAGCTTTTATACTAATAATACTAACCTCTCATCTTAATTGGGATTTATAATAATCCTAAGCTAAGAGACTATAACTAGTAATAGTAAGTTTAACCTCTATAGTAACTTTATATACTACTTATCTACTAAAAGTAAAAAGATTATTAAGAGTATATTTACTTCAGAGATCTATATTATAGTAGCTAATATAAACTTTATCTATATTATAGCTATATTACTTAAAAAGATCCTTAAGTATTCAAAACTCCCTTAGATCCTAACTATTATATATATTAACTTATACTTACTATATAAGTATCTTATAAAGTCTAGTATCACTAAGGAAAAGTATCTAATAATTCATATTATAGTATTAAGGTAGTTATATAAATATTATAAGCTCTATAAGATACAGTAGATTAACGGAGATAATAATATTACTAATATCTTTATAAAGAGCACTCTAAACTATATCCTTAAGAGATTTATTAATTTAAACTATATAACTATTTAAATAGAGGGATAAGTAACTTAAGTAGAGTAAATAAATATGTATTTAATATTATTCAGATAAAAGAATATAGATTATAAAAGATACTACTTTTCATATAAATAGATAGGTATTAAGATATATAGTAAAAAGAAAAGTTACCAGTATTAATTATACTATACTAAAAGGTATATAGTAACTATATATACTATTATATATATAGTAGTATACTTTCTATACCTTACTAGCTGCAGATACCTAGCATCTGACGCTAGCTATAGCTAACTAGTATAGGAATTAGTAAGTAATTACTATACTGTAGATCTAGAGTCTTATATAGCGTTATATATTATGTAATATAGTAATAATAACAACTAAATACCAGAACACCAGTTTACACCTATACGACGAGATTACATACGGCGTGCGATTACCCTAGCGATTAAACTAACAGCTATTTTTATAGCTAATTTTATAGCTATTTTTATAGTATTTAATACTAACGTGGTTGATAAGCGAGCTGCCCAGACAGGCGAGCTGCCCAGGCTTTATCACACTTTAAAGACCTTTTTTTAACTATTTTTAAAAAGTCTAAATCTTTATAAAAAGTTTTAAAACTATATAATAAGGTTTATTATGTAGTCTTACGTATAAAAATAAAAAGTTTCAAAATATCAGTTTAGTTAATACTATTTAAAATAGAAGAAACGAGAAAGTAGGTCCGCGATAAGAGTTAGAGTTAATATCTTATAAACTATAAATACTAAATTATTATAGATTTAATTATCTATATAAAACCCTTATCGATAACACTTTATAAAAGTTTATAATTCTTTATTTAAATTTAAACGTTTTAAAAATACTTGAAAATTAGCTTTTAAAGCGTGATAAGGCCTGGGCAGCTCGCTTGTCTGGGCAGCTCGCTTATCAACCACGTTATAGCTATATTAGATTAATAGTTAGCCTATTTAGCCTATACAGCCTATATAGCCCCTAATTATATATATGTAAGCTAGAGCCTACACGCCCATATAGCTATATAGCCTATATAGCCTCTATTTATATACCGTAGGCTATAGCCTACACGCTAAAAACCTAGATAAAAACATACAGAATACACAGAAACCAGTACAGCCTAGTTACGTTACGATCGATCGATTTACGACGTTTTACGTCACCAGTTATATTCTAATAATATATAACTATAACCTTATTTCTTTTAAATTCTAATATACTTAAAATTATAGACTTCTTAAATCTTATAGAAAAAATAGTTGATATAAGAAGTTTTAGAAAGAAAGATATACTTAAAGTAAAATTTATAAACTTAAGAACTAGTTTTATTATTATAAGTAGTATATATTTACTTCTTATAGTAACTGTAAGGTATTATATTCTAGCTACTATACTTCTAAATAAAGAAGCTATATATAATAATTAGCCAATTAAGAAGTTCTTATATTTATAAGCTATTAGGGAGGATAATATTCTAGTAAATAAAAATTCAACGTTAAAGTATAAATATCTTCTTAGTATATAAATAAACTTTCTTTTAGTTCTAATAATTTATAAACATATATTAAAATATTATTTATATAATCTAAGAATTCTTACTAAGCTAAAGTTAAGATATAAATATAACTTTAAAGTATTTATTCTAAGAAATAATAAGATATATGAATATAAGGTTTATAATTACCTAATAAAAAGCTTACTTATAAAGTAATGAAAAGTAAGTAGGAAACTTACTATTAACTTAGCTAATAGAATAGTAATTTATGAATATATACTACTCACTAGTTTCTAAAATATAGGGTAGCTAATATTATGAATTATATAGAAAGTATTTAGTTTCCTAAGTTTATGTAAATAAGAAATATTAATATTATTACCTAAACTGAGGTAATTATAATATAATATAGCAGAAGAGGTTAATTATAGATAAAGTAAGGTAAATGTTAGAGAGATTATAAATAAGAAAGAGAGTTTAAGTAGGTAAGAATTAAAGAAAGTATTTATATTTTTTTTTACTAAAGTAAATATATAGTTACAGCCAGTAAGTTACTAAATTTAAACTAATTATAAGCAAGAAATTCTTTTATCTGAAGGAAAGATAATACTAATTAGGTAAATTAGTTAAAAGCTATATATTTACAAACCTATAGGCTATTTAACTATATATTTTTATCCTCTAATAAGATTTTAATTTTCTCTCTTTATATTAGTATAACTATTTAGAAGTTTCTAAGTTTACTAAAATATCTATTCTAATAAATACGTTTATTATTATAAGCTTTCTTAAGTTTATAGTTTAAGGTTATAAATTACCTCTATATTACCTTTTTAACTTTCTTTTTAGCTATTATCTATCTAATAATAGTTTCTTCTTATATTATTATAAATTTAATATAGATACGTTCTTTTAATAATACTTATACCTTATATATTAACTAATATTACTCATAATTTATCAAGTTGGAAGTTTTCTATTTACTTTCAGATTTAAAACTAAAATAAAGTTACTACTAATAATATCTTCCAGAAATTATTACTATTATAAATATCCAAAAAAACTATAATAACTAGTTTCCTCTTTTAGTTAGTATTTATAATAAATAGTATACTGACCCTAATATTAGCTTTAAGCTTCTAATAGATAAATTACCTTACTAACTTAAGTTAGGAAATATTATAATATTAAAACTCTTACTAAGTATCTTTCGAAAAACTGTTATTTAGAAAAGTAATATTATAAACTTAAATACGCTTTTAAATTATCTACCTGGTTTCTATAATCCTATTAGTTAAATTTATTGAACTAGTATAGAAGACTAGTAAATAGGTTAAGGGAAATTAATATTTAATAAATTACTGAAAGATAGAAGATTCAGAGTCGTATCTGAAAATAATACTAATATTAGTAGAAATAGTAATAGAAATAGGAAGTTATATTTCTACTAGGGGTGGGAGACTTTCAGATATATCTATTAAAATAGAGTTTACTTTCAGAAATATTAACCTTATATATAACAGATAAACGGAAGCTATTTATATATAAGCTACTATATAATCCGTTTATTAAATATTCTAATATTAAAATCTAACTAATTTAGAGTATAATCTATATAGATTATATAATCTAACCTCTGATAATTAATTTACTAGAATAAATAGATAATATAGGGTTATAAAAGTAAATAGAATACTTAACCCTTTTTTACCTAATATAGAATATTGAGAATATAAAAAGTAATAGCAAAATAGCTATAACTCTAATATCTCCTCGAAAGGTATATAAGATAAATATCTTTTATAGTTTAAAAAGGCAGTAAAAACTCTAAAACCTATATAGAAGAAATAGAGAAAATAAAAGTCTAAAAAACCTAAAACCTTATAAAGATAAAAAGAACAAAACTATTCTTCAGATAATAGATAATTAGTATTATTGTCTTTATAAGAGGGCAGAATATTATTCTTAAAGCTATTCTGTAAAATCCTCTTCATAATATTATTAAATTTAACTTAACCTAAAAGCTTTATTAAAAGATTAATAATATTATTACTCATATTAATATAATAGAGATTTATCTTACTATTTTTAATAAGATCTCTCATATAATAATAGTAAATATTAATATACTTAGCTTTTGTATAGAATTTAGTATTTTCAGTAAGCCTTTTAGCTAATTAATTATCTATAAAGATAATAAGCTTATTAATAACTTAAAATCTAAAACGTTAATTAATAAAGCTATAGTTATTATATAAGTAAATAGCTTCTTTAGTAGTATCTACTAAAGCTATATACTTAACTTTATAAGTAGATAAAGTTACTATTCTTTACTTAGTAGAACTATAGCTAATAATATTATAAAAGTCTAGGCAAAATATATACGATAAAGTGGATTTTCTATCATTAATATCTTTTACCTAATTTAAGTCTATAAATCTAAATAAATTAAAAACATTAATATTATCATAGTTATAAATTAACTTATAATTCGGATTCTTTTTTAAGTAACGTTATATCCTATTAAGGGTAATAAAATATTCTTTAGAAGAATTTAAAGAAAATCTAAAGTCAAGTATAATAACTAACGTAATATTTAACCTAATTATCAAGGTTAAATATAATCAAGTTTCTACTTCTTTCTGATATTCTAATATTTCTTCTTTAGAAATATGATCCTTATTTTTATAAAACTTAAATTTATTATCTATAGATATATTAAAACTATATGGATTATTCTTATTAAATTTAGTAAGAATTCTATTAGTATATTTAAACTAATTTATTTCTATAACTTTATTCTTTGTATTAATAACTTAGTTATTACCTAAGAAAGTGTTAGATTTTCCTAAGTTTTGGATTTTTATATCCTTTTTAAGATTACTATATATATACTCTAAAGTAATAGAATTATTAGCTTCTAATAGCATAACATTAACATAATATATAAGAATAGCTAAACATTTACTTTTATTAAAAGTAATATTTAGTATAGAAAATCCTTTACTATAAGGAGATACTTTAAAACCAATCTTAAATAAAATAAATTTAAGATATAAATACTATAATTGAAGGCTTTATTTTAACCTATATAAAACCTTATTAAGTAATATACTGTTAGTATATAACTGGTGACGTAAAAATATTATAAATTGATTGATTGTAATGTAACTGGGTTGTACTGGTTCTTGTGTATTCTATATATCTTTATCTAGGTTTTTAGCGTGTAGGCTATAGCTTACAGCATATAAATAGAGGCTATATAGCTATATAGCTATATAGGTATGTAGGCTCTAGCCTATATGTATATAATTAGGGGCTTTATATACTATATAGACTAAACGGCCTAACTATTAACCTAATATAGCTATAGTATTAAATTCCACGAAAATAGCTATGAAAAAAGCTATGGAAATAGCTATTAAAATAAACTAATATTAGTAACCTTTTGTTTATACTATAGTAATATTAAAGGTTTCTGAAAAGCTATATACTAAATATATCCTTTTTAGATAGCCTCTTTATACCTTTAAAATTATTACCTATTTATTTCTCTATATGATTATAGTGGTTATATCAATTACTAGACTTTCTTTATATAAACGTTAGAGATTGGGGGGAAATATAAAGCTTTATTTAAGGTATTTACTTTTATAAAAGAAAGCTTAAGGGATTACTATTTAACACTGGAGGCTACGTGAGGGAGGCCTATAGTATTACTATTACCTTAAGAGATTATTATTACTGGAGGCTATATAATAGAAGCCTATAGTATTACTCTAAGGGGTTATTATTTTAATACTGGAGGTTATATAAGGAAAGCCTATGGTGTTACTATTACCTTAAGGCGTTATTATTATTACTGGAGGCTATATAACGGGGGCTTATAGCGTTACCTTAAGAGGAGGAAAGGTAATATTATATACTATCTGGTAGTTTCTTAAGAGGTTTATTATTTAACGCTGGAGGCTATATAAGGGAGGCATATAGTATTATCTTAAGAGGAGGGGGAGGTAATATTATATATCCTCTGGCAGTCTCTTAAGAGGTTTATTATTTAACGCTGAAGGTTATATAAGGAAGGCCTATAGTATTACCTTAAAAGGAGGGGGGGTAACGTTATATACCCTCTGGCAGTCTCTTAAGAGATTTATTATTTAACACTAGAGGCTATATAAGGAAAGCCTATAATATTACCTTAAGAGGAGAGGGGGGGTAATATTATATACCCTCTGGCAGTCTCTAATGGTAGTGTGTGGAAGCTTTAGGAGAGGGTCTTTTTGTTAATCTTATTGCTTCATTTTGGCACTTACTACCTTAAGTTAACGTTAATTACGTTATCTTTTATTATATAATAGATATAATACAACGTTAAGTAAATAGGTTATTATAAGGTTATCTCTACTTCTGTTTCTATTATGGATATAATATTAACGGTCTTAGTGGTAGATATAATATTAAATAGGTTGTTATGAGGTTATCTTTACTTCTATTTCTATTATAGGCTTATTATTAACGTTCTTAAGGTAGTATACGGTCGTAATAACTTTAAGTTACCTGTTTCTACTTGGAGGCTGTCTGTAGGATTCCTTAAAGGTATTATAACCTTATTTCTTCAGATGATTCCTTACTATAGTGGTAAAACCACTAATTAGTGTTAGTATATAACTGGTAATATAAAGATATAATATTAATTAATTATAATATAACTAGGCTATACTGGTTCTTATATATTCTGTATATCTTTATCTAGGTTTTTCGCATATAGGCTATAGCCTACAGCATATAAATAGAGGCTATATAGCTATATAGCTATATAGATGCGTGGACCCTAGCCTATATATATATAATTAGAGGCTATACGGACCATACGGGTCAAACGGCCCAACTATTAACCTAATATAGCTATAGCATTAAATACTACGAAAATAGCTATAAAATAGATATACAAATAGCTATTGAAATAAACTAATATATACAAAAAGCTAATTCTTATAGTTGTTATTAAAAACTACACTTTTAGAATTTTGATTATAAGTATAGCCAGTAGGTAACTTAATATATATTTTTCTATCTACTTTTACATATATAAATATAGTAGTACTATTATACTAAATTAATATCCAGTTAGAATAAATAGATATAATAAGTAAATATCTATAACTTTCAAACCTATGGGTAATACTAAAGGTTTCTAAATAATTAATATCAAAATATTAATTAAAACCCTAAGCAATCTATCTAACCTTATATATAGAATTACTAGAATCCTAATTATTAAGTTTTATTTTATGAACCTATTTACCCCCTAATATATAAATATTTGTTTTTAATAAAAGATAAATTAGATAGTAGTATAATAGTTTATATTTCTATAGACTCTATAAACTTAACTTTCTTATTTATAACTTAAATTCAGTTTTTACTATTATAAAAACTTATAGCTTTTAAAAACGTAATAAGCATATTAAAAGTATTTATATATGGAATATAAGAGATAGTATCAAAATTACTATATTTGTTAATAAATAAACTATTACTATAGTTATATTAATTATAGTTAGTATAAAGAAGTAAAGATAGATAGTTTGTAACTGTAGGAAATATACTTTCTTTATATATATACTATTTATAGTCTTTTTTAACTTCTAAACTTAAAGAAGAGATCTCTATAGATAAAATAAACTTTAACTTAAAGTTTTCAGAATCTATAATCCTATTGGAATAAATTATAAATAAATTATCTAAATTCTAATTAGAAGAAAAATCTAAATTTCTATTACTATTATCTACTTTATTAGGAGGAAGTAGATAATAAGTATCTTTAATAATATTGTAACTACTAAACTTAATAGTATTAACTAAGTTTTCAGAATATATATTAAAACTAAATTAGTTAAACTTAGTCTTTAAAAAGTAACTAAACCTAGTAATAATAATATTACTAAAAATAGATAAATCTTCCTTCTATTAAATATTAAACTAACGTTTAAGAATATTAATATCTTTAAACTAAATAATATTTTGAAATTCAAAATTTCAAACTAAATAGATATTATAGCTAAACGTAACTATAGTATTCTTTTTAACCTTAGAATCTAGCTTTTTAGAATACTTATTCTTACCCTTATAGTAATAGAAACTACCTTAAATTCTTATATTAGAAATAAAAAGTTTCTTTTTATTTTTTAACTTATAAGAAATTCGAAATTTAATAAGGAAATATAGTATTTCTTTATAAATATTAATAGAAATAGTAATAGCTAAATCCCAAAAATATAAAGGTAAACTCAAGTTTTAGAGAAGGAATCTAACCTTATTAATAATAGTTGTTATAGCCTTCTTAATTAAACTATTAGACTCATAAATATAGGGTAGGTTTATATTATAAATGATATTGTTATTAAGATAGATAACTTTTATTCTATTATTAAAAAAGTTAAAGCTACTATTAGTATTAACTTCTTCAATTCTCGTATTATTACTATTATTATTAGTTATATTAATAAATCTTTTAAAAGCAGAAGCTACTTCTTTAAAGCTTTTAGGTTTTAATAATCTTTCTTAGATACATTTACTATACTTATTGATAAATAAAATAAATTACTTATAGTAATTATAAGTTTCTAAAGATAAAAACCTATATAAGTTAACACTAATATAATTAAGATACTTAAACTTTGTAAAGTTATTAAAGTCTCTATTTACTTGATTAATAAACTTACCCTTAAGGTAAATTTTACAAATAGGTAGTTTATTACCTTTACTATACTTATAACTTACATTATATATATTATTGCTAACTAACTTAACAATACTACTAATATAACCTTTTTAATTAATATTCAGTTTAAATTAACTTAATGAGTTAATATCTAACTATAGTATATAATATATATTCCTTAAAAGATATTTAATATTACTTAAAGTAATCTTAATATTACCTTTTAAAGTTAAAATAATATCTTCAATATTACCTTACTTAATAAGTTAAATAATTCTTACTTTATTAACTAGAAGAAAGTAATTTTCAACTATATGAATAGTAATATTAATATTAATAAAGAAAGATATAATATTAATCTTATTATTAAAACTTCTAGTTTCTTAAATTCTTTTAGGAATACAAAAACCTAATTTTGTATTAATATTATAAGATTTTAAAAATAGTTAGGTAAAATTATATTTTTAAACTTAATATTCTCTTTCTTTTCTTCCTTGTCTTCTTTACTAATTTCTTTAATAGTTAAATTAAGTTATATATAATGTTTAGTTAATAAAACTAGAAATTTCGTTAACTTTATTATTATCTATTAAAAGAATATTAACCTTTTTAAAATTATTCTTTTTATTCTTTTTCCCATTTTTTTCCTTCTTATTATTAAAAGTGGAGAAAGAAAAGCTTTTATTTTGTAAAGCTTTAATTTAGCTAAAAGCTTTTTCAGAATAAAGATTAAAATAATTTTCTTTATAATAGTTAGGTTTTTTATAGTAATTATAAAAAGTATCCTTCTGTTTCTCTTAAAATTTCTTAGCCTTACGAGACAATTACTTAGTAACTTTATTCTTAAAATTCTTCTTAATTATAAAATTAACCAAGATAGTATAAGGTTTTCTTCTAAACTTATCTAATAAATTAGAGAATAAGAAATCCAACTTATAAGAATCCTTATTAAATCTAAGATTTTAAATATAAGTAATAATAAAATCCTTATCACTTTTATTAAACCTATTTAGAATATAGATAATAACTATATAATTTAATAGTTTAACCTTATTATAAAATAGGTTATTAGTAAGTTTCTTTATCTTATTAAGATACTTTTCTATAAACTTAAAGTTACTAAAAGTAATGTTAAAAGATTCTCTATAAGTAAAAAGCTTATTTAAAAAAAAACCAGTAGGTTTATAGAATTTTTTTTAAATAACTAAAAGTATTAAATATATTCATATTATCCTCAATAACTTTTAAAAGGTTATCGTCTAGTTTAATCATATAAAACTAAAACCCTTATTATACTTATTATTACTACTTTCAGTGATACGTTTAGTTAAATTTATAGATATATTTTTACTAGTAAGTAAAGTATTTATATAGATAAACTAAATACTATGATTCTGGATTTCTTTTAACTTGGGAATAAAGTAGAACTTAAAGTTACCTATAATACTTAAAAATAACTTTAATATATAAAATAGTTATTTAATAAAGATTTAATTTAGATTCTAATATAAAATTAAGATACTTAGAATCTAACTTTAGTAAAATACTATTTATTAGAGAGATTAATGAACAAATAGCCTAATAGTTAATCTGTAAAATTATTATAAAGGCTGTAATTAGTAGAAATCTAAACTTAAGATTTTATAAGAAATCCTTTTCATTAATAATTTAAGAGACTATTAACCTAATTCATTATACTCTTAGTAAATTAGTAGAGATTTCTAATTTATAAAGATCTTAGTAAACCTATAGTAATTTAGTTTTTATAAGATTTTAGTAAACCTAGAATGTTAGTTTATAAGCGATCTTAATAAATTTAAATATAAAACGTTTCAGCCATTATTACTTAACTATCTCTTTTCCTAATTTAACAGTAAACTTACTATCCTAGTTAGTAAGATCTTCTTATAGATTTATCTAATATTAAACTAATTAATTACTATAAAGATTAAATGAGTTATTAGCTGAAGTTAATAAAGAAATAGACTATAAAATATTATATAAACAGTTAAAAAAGGGTTTTTATAAATAAATAAGTAAAGGGAAACTGAAGGTTAATTAGTATAATATTTAGTATAACGTGAAAAGATATTAGTAAAAATATATATATTAGTATTGGTAAGTAATAAAGATTAATATATAATATAACAATAAAAGTATATAAGTGAAACTTATAACCTATTAAACTAATATAGGAAACTAGTAAATAGGTTAAGGGAAATTAATGTTTAATAAATCACTAAGAAATAGGGAATTTGGAGTAATATCTGAAAAAAGTATTAATACTAGTAGAAATAGTAATATAAATAGAAAGTTCTGTTTCCACTAAAGGTAGGAAACTTCCAGATATATATATTAAAATAGAGTTTATTTTCAGAAATATTAACCTTATATATAATAGATAAACGGAAGTTATTTATATATTAGCTACTATATAATCTATTTATTAAATATTTTAATATTAAAGTTTCACTAATTTAGAGTATAATTTATATAGGTTATATAATCTAAACTCTAATAATTAATGTACTGAATTGAATAGAAAATATAAAGTTATAAGAGTAAATAGAATACTTAACCTTTATTTACCTGATATAGGGTATTTGGAATAAAAAGAGTAATAGCGAAATAGCTATAACTCTAATAAAATTAAATATTGGAAACAGCTAATTTAGAAGGTTTAGAATAGAGATTTTATCTAGATAATATAAGATTACTATTTAGATATTTCGGTTTACTATATTGAGGTTAATAATAGCCCTTAGGTGGAGGTAATTTATTAAGGTAAAAAGTATAGATAAGAATACTTTATTATTTTACTTTTTCTTTATAGATAAAGTGATATTATGATTTAAATAGGTTTTCTTATAAACTAATGGTAAGGTTATAAATAATATTATAATATATAGTAGTCTAATAAATAAGGTAAAAATAGATTTATTTTAGCATTAGTATTTATAACTTTATATATAGAAGGTAGCTAGGTGGAACTATAATATTTAATAGCTAGATAAACTTATATTATATTAACTTCCAAATATTCCAAGTAAACCTTATTTATAATTCTTCTAAATGAAATATATAACATACTTACTATACAAAAAGTTCTAATAAGAGAAAGAAACTATAAGTAGATACTAACTACTTAGTTAGATAGGTTTATCTAAGAATTTGATTTATTTATATTTAGTAGCTTAAACTTAGTTTATCATAAAAAGGTATAGAAAGTATAGAATACAAAATATTACTAAGATAATAAAGTTAATAAGAATAAGTGTATATGGAAGATAAAAAGTAATTTAGCTATATATCTTAATATTACTTTAGAAAAGGAGATTATTTTAACTGTTATATTAGTATTAATATTAGTTTTAGGTTTTACTTTAGTAAATATAGTATAAGTAATATTAAAGTCTCCCTTAAGGTATTTATAAGTTTTTTTAATATTTATTAAACTTAATCTGTTAATAAAATTAGTGAGTAATATAATTTAGTATACTACCTATTAGGATAGGTTACTTAAAATATAAATTAGTAAGTTTCCGTAAGTATCTATAGGTGGCTATAAGTAAAAGAATTAGAATATTAAGAGGTTACCTTACCTTATTTCTAGCTTCTATAATTAAAAGAATAATAGAAAACCTTATTTTTATTAAGGTTAACCAACTGAAACTAACTATTAAGATTTTAAGTGAAAGGCTAAAATCTATATTTTATAATAAACGCCCTTTTATAGTTGAGAATTAATATATAGATAGTAAGAATATATATATTTACTTTCTAGATTACTATAATATAAGTTTAGAAATTAATAAGTAAGATTCTAAGATATGATAATATATAGTTAAAGAAGGTATTAACCTCTATAATATTAAGAATATCCTACAGATAGATAAATATTTAAGTTTATAGAAACTAAATAAACTTTTTTATATAAGTCTGAAAGGAAGCCTAACTATCTACTAATTTACTAAAATAAGAAATTTATAGTATATAAAGAATATTTATAATATTAATAGTAGTCTTTTAAAAATAGTAATAAAGAAGTAAGTAACCTAATAATAAACATTTAGAATATAGATATTACTATATTCATTACTTGTAATAATAATATTTATTAGATTAATCTAATAGTTAACCAGACTATTAGTAGAACTTACTATTCTAACTTTATTTAGGAAGAGTCTAGTAATAATTACTTTATTTATATAGTAAACTAACTACTAAAGTCTTACCTTAATACTGAAAAATTACTTAATATAATTAAGCTGCTGCAGGTAAATACTTAGGTTATATTTATAAACCTGTAGCATAATTCTTTTCCTATAACTATTCAGTGGTAAAATAATTTAGAGGTTTTATTTAAAATAGAGTTTTTAATATTATTAACTTTGGGTAAGTTTCCTCTTATCATTAGTACTAGTATCTAGATAAGGTTTCCCTAATTTTATATGAGAGGTTAATTATTAGTAAGTATTTTAGATCTTATATTAATATTTATGGATATTCTTCCTTATAACTAATTATATAAACTTAGAATAACTATAAAGACTTTAGATATCTTTTATTAGTTTTTTAAAATTTATTATTCTAGTTATTAAGAGGATACTTAAAAAACTTAAGTATACGTTAAACTAAACTTCCTATAAGATTTAGCTATATTAGGATATAAGGAAATAATTGCTAGACTGTAGTAAATAGCCTAAAGTAGATTTTAATAATCTAATTTTACCACTAAAATAATAATTTGATAAAGCTTGAAAGTTAAACCTCTTTTATATAATTCTTCTGGATTTATATTTCTATTACCTCTTTATTATACTTTCCCAGTATAAATATCTTATTAAGTTAGGTATATTCCTCTATACGTTAATTACCCAAAGATTTAGAACTTAATATAATTATCTAACTATATAAGAAATTAGTTTATATATTTATAAATTAACTACTAAGTAAAGATTAAATAGAATATAGTATTTGGATTTACTATTTATATATTTTTATAATTTTCTTTATAGGAAGGTTAACTATTATTAGTATAAAGTTTACTTTAAAATAACTATTAGTATACTTATAATAACTAAATAAGGCTGGTAAGTAGAAATTAGGTAGGAGAGGGGGAAATATTAAAGTAATTTAACTAAAGGTAATCAAGATATCATAGATAGTTTTATTAAACTTATAATATAAAGCTCACTATAAATCTAAGGGGAGAATTATAATAAGCTTAAATTCAAGCTAAAAGTTTTTATCATTATATAAATAATATATATCTATATATATTATAAGTTTATATTTATAATATTAAATCTGGATATTATAGTAGAAAATCTAAGATATATATATTATAGTATTCTTTATAATCTTAAGTATTAGTTTTATAATTAAAATACTATTTATATTATACATCTGCGAATATAATATTCTTTATTTAATATATTATTCTAGAGTTTTCCCCCTATTTTCCACTACCGAAGGATCAAGCTTAGGGGAGGTTTGTTTTACTTATCTATTTAGTTATTTCAGCATAAGCGGCTGGAGTTTATTTTAGTAATAATTATCTAATTAAACCTAACGTTTTTAACTTAACTTAAAGGTTGTTTACTATTACGATTAAGCGTATTTATTACTATATTAACTTTTTTTATAATATTTATAGCTTTCAATTAGGAAACTATATTATAGAAGTTACTAAAGTTTCCATAGAAGCTAGCTAACTAGTAAATTATTATAGAAGAATCTAATTATATATCTATTAGATTAGTAAATATATAGAGGAATATTAGACTATATTAACTAATTTAGGAATCCTACAGTAAAGATTTCTAGTAATCTCCTGAAGGAATTATAATAGAAGTTAATATAGAAAAGTATAAATAAAATCTATATTATATAAAGTAATATCTCTATAGATTCTTACTTTCTCTTGAATATTATATATAATAGTTAGATATATAACTACTTTAAATACGTTATTAGAAGCTAAATCAATATTATAGCTTATAATATAAATTTCCCTATTAATATTACAGCTAGCTATAAACTTTATAATACTAAAGATAATTAGTCGAATATTTCTAGTATCCCTCTAAATATACTTAATAGCCACTATAACTTATCAAATATATTTATATTATATATTATATTAAAAGGAAAGTTTAGTAACTATTTTATATTTTATCTTACTTTATATTTCAGATAAAGTTTTATAATTATCCAGAGGATTACAAATATTATTACCTTTAAAGTTAAGGATATTCTTGAATGAAGAAACTATTTTTATTATTGTTTACTAAGTTAGCTAAAACTTAGAAAGTATTATAAACTTTTCTATAATATTTAAAGAGTCTAGTAAAGTACTAGACATTTAAGAAGTTGGTATTTAACAACTATAGTTTACCTAATAGTTGGATAAAGAAGTATTACCTATTTCCTCTTCAATATCTATTATATAAAGCTAAAAAGAAACTAAAAGCAAATTATTAAAGAAGCAATTAGCTATAATTGGTTAGGATAATTTAGAGACTTTCCTCGTACTAATACTTAACTATTTAGTAGTTATTATTCAGTTACGTTTACTTTATATCTATAATAGTATCCAAGCTCTTCACTCTATATATAGTTCTAACTATATAATATATCGAGTAATAGTATTTATACTAACACTAGCTTATAACTAATTTAAATAGTAATTAAACTACCTATTATTATAGATAATTATATCCCTAGTTATAATATTTGACTTTATAGTATAGGAAAATCGTATAGTAACAATTAATATAGTAAGAACTTCTGTATAATTAGAGTTTAATATATATAACTAATAATAATTACCAAGGTTATAAAGTTAGAAGTCTTTATAAATTTCTGAAAACTAAAACAAAATAAAATGTTTATATAAGTTAAATAGTTTATTAAATATTACTTTTTTATATTCTTTACAATAAAGTTAAAACTTCCCTTAAACTTATATAGTTATCTATGACTAGAGAACTATGATAATAGAAAATAAATATTTTATTTTAACCTCTATAACTAGAAATATTAATATTTATAAAGAAATCTAAATAATATTATAAATACTAATATTAATAGATAGACTCTAGATATTTAGAAGATAATGATCTAAATATTCTTTAATTTACTATATATAGCTAATAATCTTAGAAGTTAATTAGTAATTAGATAATATTCTAATATTAAAATATGTAGCGAGGTAGGTAGGGTTGAGACCTACATCCAGTAAAGTGATACCTTACGTTAAAGGT
>MASP02000869.1:0-29431 GCA_001693025.2 Colletotrichum lindemuthianum | reverse complement strand
ACCATGCCATGGCCACATCGGGTAAATAGTCGGCCCGTATGGCCGTACAGGCTACGTGGCCACACTGGCCACGTGGCTATACGGCCATATAAGCCCTTCTACGTATGTGGCCTCCGGCCACGTAACCTAGGAATAACAACAACGATTACCAGAACAGTTTGCATCCGCACTACGAAGACCACGTGCGGCGTGCGTTATTTACCCCTGACGGGTAAACCAACAATATATTAATCTTCTACTGTGAAAGGATACTTATCGTTCAGTATAAACTTCAGCTCTTTACTTAGTATCTTAATAATAAGCTCTAATCTGTCAGCTTTAATAAAATAAGGTTCTTTATTATATTTCTAATTGTAGGAGCTAGGAATAAAGTAGGGTAACCTCTCTATATTCCTGTTTCTTTACTTATAGTCTCTTATAAGTATTTATAGTAGCTTACTAATCTGTATTTCCAGAAGCCCACCTCTATATATAGTATACTAGATTATGTCGCAGACCAACTTTAATAAAAAGTTAAGTTTAATAAGTAGCTGTAGGATCTATAAATACTTTTCAGAGGGTCCTGGCGTCAGTTATACTTTATTTGCCAGAACGAAACTTAATACTAATATTAATACTGGCATTAATATTAGTATAGTTATCTTAGCTAGAGTGATATTAAAGTACTTAGCTAGGTCGCTCCGAATCTACTATATCCACTTATCTTTATTAGTTTTATTATCTGGATAATACTTTATATTCTATACTTCCTATATTATCCTGTCTAATACTAATATTAAGCTACTGGGAATAGCTAAATGAAACTCCTAAGTAAGTTTCTCTTACTAAGTAGTTAGTATACTATTATAGTTATAACTTCTAAGTGGGATCTAGCTAGTAGTGAGGATTTCTTATATTCAGTCTAAAAGGATTATTAGTAAAACCTACTTAAGGTAGCTGGAGGTTAATATAATATAAGTTTATCTAGCTATTAAACACTATAGTTTAGCTCTACCTCCTCCTATATATAAGTTTATAAATATTAATATAGAAATAAATTTCTCCTTACCTTACTTATTAGACTATTATATATTATAATATTATATATAGTCTTATTATTAGTCTATAAGAAGATCTGTCTATATTAAAATACTACCTTACTTATAGAGGAAGAATAAGATAATAAATTACTCTCGCCTATATTCTTTCCTATACTAGATTACTACTGCCTGAGGATTATTATTAGCTTCAACACAGTAAACTAGAATATTTACTATATAGTTTTATATTACCTAAGTGAAGCCTATATTCTAAATTTCCCAGATTAGTTTTTCTTATTGCTTAATTTAGCTAAGGAGGTTATAGAGACCAGGAAGGTAGTCTGAAAGCTTATCTGTATTTACAGTGTAGTTATCTTAAATTACTATTAGTTAGAAATAATCTAGTAAGAGCTTTATTACTATAATATCTCCTAGCTTAAGCTAATAAGGAAGCTTATCTGTTAGTAGTTTAGAGTTAATATTAGGGTTAGTAGGCTATTTATTATAGACGACAGTTTAAAGAGGAGGTTAGTTATTATAATTCCTTAGGTATTCTTAATAGAATTAGCTTCTGGAAAGTATTGTTAGTAGTGGCTCTGTCCTGGTTTTTAGATTTGGGAGTAGGTAGGAGGCTTCTAACTCTGTAAGTTACTAGTAGTATTAATTAACACCTAAGGTGCGTATATTGTTAGAGGTAGGTAACTTTATTAGGTTTATAGTGTTGCGAGGGAAAGTTATTATTAGGTAGATAAGAATTAGGGAGAAGGTTAAGAGAGTAATATAGAGGTAATTTATAGGTCTAAACTGTAAGATTAATAAGGTTTATAACAGTAGATGTTTTTGTTGAGGTAGGTGTCTTAATAAGCTTAGGGAGTTTAGGATATTAATATTAATATTAAGAGAGAGAAAGTTGAAATATTATTAGAGGGTGAAGGTATCTAGTTAAATAGCCTGTAAGCTTGGGAATATATAGTTCTTAACTAATTTACTTAAGAGGTATTATCTTTCTTTTAGATGAAAGGATTCTTTCTTTATAACTAGCTTAGTTTTTAGTAATTTACTAGCTGTAACTGTATATTCACTATAGTGAGAAGTATAAAAATACCTTTTTTAATTCTTACTTACTCTATCTCTCTCCCTTATCTATAACTTTCTAGCTTCCATTTTACTTCGTTTGTAATTGATCCTCTTCTGCTATATTTCAGTATAATTACCTTATTTTAGGTAAGAATATTGATGTCTCTTGCTTGCGTGAATTTAGGGAGCTAAGTGCTCTCTATGTGATTTATAATATTAGCTATTCTGCACTTCAGAAACTGGTAAGTAGTATACGTCTGTAGGTTATAATTCCGTCAGCTAAGCTAACAGTAAGTTTCCTATTATTTAGTGTCTCCTTATAAGCTAACTAATTATTAGGTAATTACTAGTTTTATATTTCTATATTTTATTATTCCTCAGAATAAATACTTTAAGGTTGTATTCACACCTCAGCTTTAGCTTAATGAGGATCTTTAAGTTATGTGAGCGACATTTTAGTATACCTTTATAGGTTGTCAGAATTATAAGAGAGTCTGTTTATATACTATAGGGATATTTACATTCTGTTATTAAGTTTTTATTTACTAGAGTGTTACTCTTCCTGATAGCTTGTAGGCTTAAAAGATTCTTAATTAGCTAGCTGCTATATATAGCTTCTTTATTTAGAAATATAGTAATTAAAATATAGTATCTTGTAGCTACTATAAAGAGTAAGCCTATGCTACTTATAATAACAAAACTAGCTTTTAGGTCTGTAAACTTTATTTTGAGTGTATCTTCCTTCCTGGAACTCCCTATACTAACTACTTCTTCTATAAGACTTAAGGGATCTGTAATTTCAAGTATATTAAAGTCTAATAGTGATAGGGTTATAGCTATATGTATCCTAATAATATTTATCGGCTGAGTGGGGAGTATAATAGTTTCTTTATACTTAAGTCTAAAATCCCTTAGAGTTTTGAGAAGACTAAAGTGGTAGAAGTAGCTTATCTTAATTTCCCTTATTTTTTTAATATTATTTTTCCTGAGTAAAAGAAGATTTATAATATTCCTGATGCTATATTTATATATACTATCTATATTTTTATGCGAGAGCTTCCTCTCTAGCTTCCTTAAGATAAGCTGCTTTCTTGAATCCAAAAGGATATTAAGATATAGTAAGAAAGTATAGTTACTTAGTAGGGAACTCTCAGTTAAGATCTAGAAATAAAGGAAATACTGGAATAAAGGAAATAATAAATATATAATAAGTCTGTAAATACAAATAGGAACTAATCTCCTAACTATTTTTATTCTTTAATATATTTCCTTAAATATATATTTTCTTATTATAATTAAATAAATACTTCTACTCTATAAAGAAAAAAATAAGAATACTTTAGCTGTTAAAATTTAAAGCTAGCTTTTAACTATTTGAAATAATAGAAATAGTAAAATAGTAATATTATTTTTATAATCTTCCTCTCTAAAACTTAGAGGAATATTTTAGAATCTAAAATTTCTAATTCTAAGTTAGAAGAAATAGGATTCCTATAAAATATAAATAAAAAAGAAAGTATAAATAAAAACTATCCTATAAGTTTGTAAATCAGTATAAGAATATTTTAGATACTAATAAGTAAGAAATCTAGATTCTGGAGTGGTATTTTAAGATATACTACCCTCCTTTCTAGATTTAAATCTGGAAGATAAACCTTAAATATAGGATCTTTTAGTATTAGATTAGTGATCTTTCTGATATTTAAGAGATATACTTATCTGTAAGTTAGTAGTATAGTATTATTATTACTATTACTTTTACTTGGGACTATAGGTTTCTCTATATTCTTTTCCTTCTTAATATCTATTAGTTTTTTTTCAGTTAGAAAGACTCTCTTTAGTTTTAACTTTAGTTTGGATTTATGAATATCTAGATTAGTGGGTTTTTAGTATTCAGCTAGTATTTAAATAAACTTTCGTAAGTAGTTTCTATTATAAGTTAAATTTTAAATCTTTTTTCTGGATAGGATTATTAGTCTATATAAGGAAGAGTCTAGTGTATATAATAATATATAAAAGAACTTAGTTTATTAGTATTTAAGTTTATATTCTAATAACTTATTAATAGCCTACTTTATATTATAAACTAATATAAGATTCTGTGAAGGGCTAGACCTGGGCTTATTCAACCGGAAGGTGGCGTAAAATACTGTTTATTTAGAACTAAGGAGTAAAAGAGAAGCTTTCACGAGTGTGTGGAAAAGTCTGTATATATAGTACTATATAGGGCCTACTGGGGCCCCACCTGAGGGAGGAAGTTAGCTTCAGATACCTAAGCATAGCCTTAGCTAGATATCTAGATATAGCCTGTAATATTACCTCCCTCCTCCCTAGCTGCTGCCCAGCTGGAGGCTGTAGGCTGGGTCTCTATCGTTATCTGTAATCAGCCTATATGTTACCTCATACTACTTTAGGGCTGCTATATCTGTAATAACGTTAATAGGCTTCCATATAGGATTTATATATCCTTCCTATTTAATAAGAGCCTCTTATTAGTATCCTCTCCCTATTTAGTATATCCTTATAGTAAGAATACTTTTAACTAGCTATTTAACCTCTTTATTATTATCTATTAGTAGTAATAGCTAGCTATTAACTATAACCTGCCTAGATAGTGGATTAGTAGCAGCTCTCTGGAGTAAATCTATATAGAACTATAGGTGAATAAATCCTAAGGTATCTAGCTTTATAATATATAGTAAGAGGATCTTTACTATTATATACTTATAATATAGTTAGGCTAGCTTTCAGTTTAGCTTTAGTAACTTATAGTTAGATATATTTAATTATATTTTATTACTAATTTAGTATTAATCTGTAGGAGACTGAGTTTTATTTGCCTGAGTTTCTAACTTCTACTGAGTGGTAGTTATCTCTATATAGATATATATTATTACTAACTATATTCTCTTAACTAGCTAGTAAGCTGCAGCTTTACTACTATTAGGTAGTTCTATATACTTCTTAGTAATTAGGATAAAGTTAATATAATATCTATAATCTATAAAGAAAGGTATAGTTCCTATTATATTATATTACTAGTTGCAGAAGGCTAACTATATAATAAGTAGTAGGTTACTTTAGTTATCTTGAGACTAGTAGGTAAATACTCTCAAAACCGTTTAGATTTCCTGGTTATATTATTTTATGATCCTATTAGTCTGTAAGTAGTAACTAGTACTTAGTAGGTATATAATACTTATTAACTTATAGAATTACTTCTAGAAGTAACTTACTTAGTTAGACCTTCTATTATTTATAATAGAGTGTAATATTCTATAGAACCTATAGTAGTAACTAAGAAACTGCTAAGTATATACTTCCGCCTCTATTATATCTATCTCCTCTAATGTAGGGATTTTACCTAGTTGATTAATAATAACCTAGAGGTAATAGCTACTTTATTTTTTCGTGGGAAGTAAATTAGTAATAAAGTCTATTAATAAATTAGAATATAACTAGTTAGATATTAGTAGGAACTTTAAGAATCTCTTTTTAGCCTGCCTCTAGATATAAATACCTCTATATATATTATAGTTATATATAAATTAGTGGACGTTCTGTAACTATCTAGATTAGTAGAACTATTAGCTTATAATCTCTAGTATACTGTTATACCCTGAGTAGCCTATAGGGGAGGAGTTATATAACTTCTATACTAACTTAATCCTAAGTTTATTAAGAAGGCTGTTACTCTCTTCACTATTTAGTATTTAAAATCTTTCTCTAAAAGTAAGCTATCTCAGTATATTAATAGTATACTTAGTAATCTGGACCTTAATATAGAGGTTAGGAGGGAAGCTACACTCCTCCTACTATACTACTATAAAGATCTATTAGTATAAGGAGTTTCTCTCGGCAGTATAATCTTATATCTCTTGCAGGTTTGGTCTTCCTTTAAAAACCTAAATATTAATAATATTTATATATTTTACTTAAAGCTCTATAGGGATAGTAACGTCTGGAATAATTTATATTATTTATTTCTATTACTTTTTATTATCCTACCTTTTAGAGGTATTCTATTCCCTCTGGGAGAGAATGTTGGGAGTTACTATCTGGACGCCCAGTTGGTATTTAAAGTAAAAATTATATTAAGATAACTCCTCTGCCTACTAGCTTTACCTCTCTGTAAGCTGTTATTTCTTTATAAAGTACTTAAGGTTCTTATAGTTAGTAAGGACTTTGAACTTTCTGGTGCTCTATAGCTCTACCCTCCACGCCTGTAAATATTCTAGTATTATAGGGAGTTCCTTATTATAGATTAGGTAATTAAACTCTGTGGGGGTTAGATGTTAGGAGTGGAAAGTTACTGGATGCTTCACTCTAGCTTTATCAGCTTAGGTTAATATACCTCCTAGAGTATACTCTAAATAGTCTGTCTCTACTATTATTAGAATATTAGGGTTAAATATCTGTAGAACTAATTCTGTAGTAAAGAGTTATTTTAGTATAAGGAAAACTTCCTGCTACTCTGGTCCCTAGTTAAAGGGAACTAACTTCTGAGTTAGATAGTTTAAAAGCTCCATAATAATATTATACTGAGGTATAAAGATTTTATAGTAGTTTACAAACCTAAGGAAACTATAGATACTTTTCAGTAAACTGGGGGGAAGTTAGTTAGTAATAATTTCTAACTTCTCAGGATTATAAGAGAAGCTTTTTCTAGCTATTATAATATATCTGATATATTTAACTATAGTAACTAAGAACTTACATTTCTTAGGATCTAACTTAAGGTTTATATTAGTAAGATAGCTAAGTATCTAGTAAACCTTCTCCTTATACTCCTTTTGTGAGCTACTAATATAAATAAGGATATTATTAATATATACTATAATAAAGTTATCTAGGAACTATTATAAATAGCTATTAATATACTATTAAAATATAGTGGGGATACTAGTAAGTCTAAAGGAGTATACTACTTATTTAAAGAGGCTATAATATATCTGAAAAGCTGTTTTCTCCTGATCTACTTTATTAATTCTAATCTTATAGAATATAGTAATAATATTAAGTTTAGTATACTAGTAAGTAGTAGTAACCCTCTAGAGGGTTTCTAATATTAGGGGGAGGAAGTAATAATCCTTCTTTATAATAATGTTAAGAGTTTTATAATCTATATAAAAATATATTCCTCTATCTAACTTTCTTATAAAGAGGACTAAGATATTAGTGGAAAAGCTATTTATCTTAATAAATTCCTTATTAAGTAAATCCTCTAGAGTCTTCTTAAATACTAGAAGCTCCTCCTATAATATACTATAGAGGGGTCCCTATAGGAGGTCTAATTTCTATTCCTTCTCATTAGGAATTAATAGAATATAGTAGTCTATCCTTAGTTAGCTGGGAGGTAGCTAGTATACTGAATCTGGATAGAAAAGATCTAGGAATTCTTTTAAGATATTTATAGGGATATAGTCTCTTAGATCCACTTCCGCCTTTAGAGCTAACACTTTCTCAATATCCACTAAACTAACAGATATAATTTAGTAGAGGCTTAATATCTCACTAGTATACTATATAGTATACTAATAGATAAATATAAATAAGTTAGTATTAAGCAGCTAAGCTGACTGAATCTCCTTAAGCTATACTAGCTTATCCTAATATTCTAGATATACTGTTACACTACCCTTCCTGTATATTATCTATTAGGCTCCAATATTATAGATAATATAATTATCCTCTATTTATAGCTACCTGAGATATAAAAGTAACTACAAACTCTCTATAATATAGATATAGATCTTCTATATATAACTACTAACTTCTAAAGTTAGGATAGTTACTTCCTAGGTGTCACTAAGTGACAACTTAATAGTATATCCCCTCATCTATCTCTTCAACTTATTAACTAGCAGGAAATAAAACTTCTTTATAAGGAAGATATTAATAATAATATAGATATTATAACCTATATTAATAAATATATTAATAGAGTAACCTCTATTAATTCTAGCCTAAATAGTAGCTAACTACTAGTTACTTACTTATTCCTTTTCCTATTATTTCTTCTATCTTATTATTTCCACCTTAATTAGCTTTAGAGCCTAACTTTACTCTGAAATTACTCTTTTCCTGAATCCTTACTATTACTAAGTGGGATAATATTATCCCCCTAGTTATCTCCAGTATAATTTAGAGCGACTGTAGCTTTTATAACTTTTATACTGATCTTCTTATACTCTTAGGATCTATAGTTCCTGCAGATATAGCTTTTCTTACTATACTTAAAGTATTAGTGAGTGTCCTAGTGGTCTCTAGAGTGTTCCTTAGGGGTAGAGGAAAAGCTGCTAGAGCTTTAATATCGTTATTATTCCTTAACTACCCTAGTTATTATAATATCACTCTCTGTGTTACAGGCAGTGGGTCTCTAGTGGGGTAGCTAGTAATATACTGACGCCCCCTTTATATATTCAAGTTTTTAAGTTATATCTTAAACCTTAGATAACTAAAATCTATATTCTATAGGAAGGTTAACTATAATAAGTAGCTCCTTAAAGTGGGGAAGTAGGGTAGCCTCTAGTAGAGAGATCTAGATTATATCTAGCTATATATATTTTCTAGTATTAGTTAGAGTCTTTTTAAATTAAAGTAGAAAGATAGTTAGATATTTATTTTCTTTCTATCTGAGACTTTATAGCTAGGTAATAGTGTGGAGCTAACTATTAGGGTCCAGGTAAGTTCTGTCTAGGTAACTTATAAAATTATTTAGATTATAGGAGTTCTCTAGCTTTCCCACTATATAGAAAGTTTTAACTACCTACTGAGGACTAGAGTCTAAATAGGAGTAAATTAGATATTAGCGTTTCTAATTACTATTAAAGAAGTAGTAGTTAATTTTAAGTTTAGCTTTTATCTATTAGGCTTATATTTAATATTCCTTCTACTTACCTGAAAACTTTAGGAGTAGGGGAAGAGGCTTCCTCTAATAGTTAGCTATTAGTGGGAGTGTAGTAGTATTATCAACCTTAAAAGCTATTATCCTAATAGACGTTATTCTGGGGGTTACTAGAGTATCCTAGTGTAGGCTAGAGGTATCTATTATAGTAGCTACCTGGAGGTTACTGCCTGCTATAATATCTTATTTCGCTAACTTATATAAGAGCTTATTAATCCTCTAGTAGAGAAAGTTTAAAGTATACTATAACTACTACTGAAATAGTTTACTTATAGAGTTACTGCCTGTGGGAGTATCCTGGGGGGCTTTAATATCCTTTATTATTCTTCATATTAGTTACTTATTATATAGTGTTGTATCCTAGGAGCTATACTTAACTAGATTATATACTTAACTAGTGGGAAGCTACGCTCTACTTAGTGTTATCTATATAGTGAATAAAACTGAGTTCTAAATATATAAAAAGCTAGACTTAAGCTTATTTAACTGGAAGGTAGTATAAAATACTATTTATTTAGAACTAAGGAGTAAAAGAGAAGTTTTCACGAGTGTGTAGAAAAGTCTGTATATATGGTGCTATATAGGGCCCATTGGGGCCCCACCCGAGGGAGGGGGTTAGCTTCGGATGCCTGGGCACAGCTCTGGCTGGACATCCGGGCATAGCCTGTAATAGATTCTTAACTTTTAGTCTGTTATCTTAAAGGGTATTAGCTTAATGAGTGTTGAAACTGTCTGTAGCTTTTTTATGTTAGTTTGTAATTATTTTTATAGTATTCTCTCTATTTTTCTCTAGCTAAGTAAATATTCTGATCTATAGTTGTAATTCCTCCTCTTTTGTTTATATTGATATCTAGTTTAAAACCCTCTATATAGGTGTTAGTGTCTCAATTAGTGTAATTACTTTATATCTGTGTTTGAGGTAGAAGGGGGTATATCCTATTAAGGTTTAAATTGTTATCTGATCTGTAAATAGTGCTATAGGTAGTAGGGAGTGAGGGTCTTTATTGCTATTCCCTGCTATCTATACTGATAAAGTATAGGTAATTGGCTAGTAACTGACTTTAATAACTCTGTTAGTCTGTAGGTTATAGGTAGAGGTAACCTATCACTTTATACTATACTGCTTATTAAATTTAATAATATATTACTTGTTCTCAGGGTTATTATTGATAATAAGTATACTATAGAGACTATGTTATATAATAACTTCTTTCTATAGGAACTTTGTAATAGCTTTTGATGTTACTCTGTTTAGTTATTATGCTTCTAGCTATCTTATAAAAGTATCTCTAGTTTTAATAAGGTATTATTTACCTACTCTCTGGATATCTAGGTTAATATAGCTGAATGGGTATTTTTGTGGAGTTGTGAAGCTGTGAAGGTTGCTAGTATATTGGGTTTGATATAATTGATAGTCTGGATAATACTTTATTATTTTATAGATTTTCTTATATATACCTATCTAGTATTATTAATTAGCTAGCCTGTAAAAGACTACTTCTTAGCTATGGTGCCTGCTTTTATTGTATGCTATAGTAATAAGCTTCTAATAAATTACGAGATTATCTTTTATTTACTGTAGTGTTAGCTTATATGGAGTAGCTCTAGTGAAGAGTAGGTGATTATGTAGTTAAAAAGTTAATATTTTGTGTCTGAAGGTTCTGAAATAGATTAGGTTAATACTAGGTAGCCTCTTTAGAGTTACTAAGTAGTAAGTAATCTGCTGAGATTTATATAATTAGGTCTGCGAATTACTTAGTATAGTACTGGGGAGTATCAGTTCTGGGTCTGTATTACTACTGGTAGCTAGAGTGATATCTATATTAAAAATCTCTTTAATATATTATCTATTACTAAGGGAGTAAGTTCTATTAAAGAAGGCTTAAGTACTTATGTCTGTAAAGAAGATTTACTTATTAATTTAATTATTAATATCTCTTTCTTCTATATTATTGATTTTATTAGAGGGCCTGGAGAGTTTCTAAGATAACCTGTTAGCTACTAAGTTTGCTGTTCTACTAATATGATAGACTTTAAAGTTAAATTTCTATATCTAAGATATCCAGTGAATAATGAGGGCTTCTGGAAGATCTGAGGCTACACTGTTGAGCTGAGCTACAAGCGTCTTTATATCTATTTCTAGTAAAAAGTGCTGGCTGTATAGATAGTTACGAACTTACTTTAAGGTTTTTAATATACTCTAAAGTTTTTTCTTTTCTATATTATAATTAAACTTTAAGCTTGCAAATAAACTACTTTTATAGCAGGCAATAACTTTCTTCTGTTTAATAAATTATTTAAGAACTGTATTCCAGCTAGTTCTGTTAGTATTTACTGCTAAGTAGATTTAGCTTCCCTCCTGGCTGTAGTTGATAGAAATAAATATAGGAGCATTATAAAGTTTATTTTATAGCTAGCTTATTACTATCTTCTGAGGGTTAAGCTATTAGAAAGGGATATTCTTCTTAAGTAAGTTATTAAGTAGCTGGGTAATAGTAGAGTAATTTTTTATTTAAACTTAATAGAAAGTAGTAATATCTAAGAATGAATAGACTTTAGAGATATTGTGGTATACTTTTCACTCCTTGATTTTAGTGATCTTAGATTTTTTAGGCTGTTAGCTATATATTCTACAGATGTAGCTTATAATAGTGATAGTTTCCTATACTTACTGTAATTTAGTTACTATAATAGTATAGCTAGTAAGCTTAATATTCACTAGAATTCTATTAATATTCTGAATATACTTTAGGATATATCTGTAAATACCTAAGTAATATAGGTTATTTTCTCTGTTATATGTTGTTATTAGTTTTTTGATTGCTATATTATCTACGAAAGTTTTATAATAGTTAGGAATTAAGTTATAGAGAATTTTTATTATAATTTTTATAAATTAGGTAATAAAGTTAGTATTTCTTATAGGTAAAGTATAGTATTTTAGTAGATTTAATAGGGTTATAAATATAGTTAAGTTCTTACTTTTTAGGTTAAGAGGGATCTGATTATAATCTAAGAAAATATTAAGAAGGGATAAAAGTTTATATATACTAAAATCTTTTGAGAACTTATCTGCCCTGGGTGGTAACTCTGCATCTTGAATTATGATACTATTGATTTTTATGGCTGAGTTAATAAGTTTTATTTTGCTATCCTTCTTCCTAATAAGAAAGAAAGGATTTTAGTATATAGTATAGTTATATTTCAGAATTCTGTTTTGAATATAAACTCTAAGGATCTTAATAATATTTTTGATTAGTCCCTTAGGGATTAGGATAGATTTTGCTTACTATACTTTATATGGGATAGTCTTAATTATCTGTAGTGGTGTTACTAACTTAAATAGCTTACTATAATGACTGAAGTTGTAAGCTAGATCTTACTTTTGTACTTTTAGGACTTTTACTAGAAGTTCTTTCTCTAGCTTATGTAAGTAACTTACTAAATCTATGATTTTATTTAGATATTCTGGAGTTAGATATTCCCTAGTATTAATCTTTGAAAATTTTAGCGTGATTATATTTGTAAATTATCTCTTGGGACTATTCTTGATGATTTTCTCTGTTTCTACCTACACTTTTAGCTTCCACTTAAGGTTACCTTCTGGAGTTATCCTGTCAGATAGTATATTATTAACTAGGTTAATCTTCTTGTCTTTTATTTTATATATTATGTTGATATTCTTAACTGGTTCTCCTTATATATCTGCTGTTACTGTGTGTTTAGTTACGCCTGGGGAGCTCTTCTCTTAGTTATTAAATATAGTATTTAATGCTACTACTACCTTCTGGCCTCTATAGTGTAAGTTTTTCTAACTCTTCTTCCCTCTTACTAAAGCTTACTATATTAATAGTTTAGGTTTGTAAAGACTATAGGGATACTTTCTGTTGTAGGATAGGTAGTCTAGACTATATTTTCTAAGAGATATAATAATATGATAAATTTTCTGGATTTTTAGTTTTATAGTTTAGCAAACTAAAACTTCTAAAATCTCCTGAAACTCCTTCTCTAAGTTATTAATTACTATAATAACCTTTTTATTATTATCTAGTTATATCTAAACCTCTTTTAGTATCTGGTTTTACGGCTATAGTATGAAATCTGTAAAATCTGAATTAAAGCTAGGTAGTAATATATCTAACTCTTCCTCTTCCTCTTCCTTATATTAACTATCTCTTCCTGTAAAAGAATAGCTATCTGCTGATATAGGGTTATTAGTGGAGGCTATTAGTTTTCCTTTTCTGTAGGAAGAGAAAGGCTATATGTTTTTTGAATCTGGTTGAAACTGTTTATATCTACAATAATGTTGTGGAACTTTGCTGTTAAGTCAAGTATGTAGAATAATAGTGGGATATTTAGTTTGTTATTTCCAGACTAAAGTATACTTATAATCTAGTTTGGAATGTAGTCTAGCGTCATTCTGGTTTTGATGATAAATAGAGCGCCTAAAACTAAATCTTTTATAGTGTAACTTTTAGGTGTAATAAAAAATTCTATATTAGAAATATAGTAGTTACCTAACTAAATATCTTTTATTATTACTCTAGCGAAATTAGTTATATGACTGATGTTAGTAATACTGTAGAGACTTAGTTTCATTAGAGTTATGTGGGATTACAGATTGGCTGTCTGTATATACTCCTCTGAGATAATGTTAATTATAGAGTCTGTATTAATAATTCTATAGACTTTTAGGCCTACTGGGTTTGTGAATTGAATGTTAATTTAGAAATATGTTATAATAAAGTTATATATTATCGCTAGGGTTATTATTATCTGGTTTACTGTGGAGATAATTTCGACTGTGGAGCTTACTACTTTAATATCTATACTATAACTCTGAATAATATTACTAAGTTAGGTCTGTAAATATATCCCTCCTGTGTTGCTAGGTGTTCTGGAGGGTAGAGAAGCTGTTGCTGCTTGTAGTTTAGTATGCTTGCGATTTTAGTGTTCTATCTGCTTATAGATTACCTAATTCTATTTCCTAACTTTATTGTAGACTTCTATAAAGTTTTTATCTGTGGGAAGAAAGATATTCTAAGTCTTTTTATTACTAAAGTAGCTATTTATAACTATTTTTATATACTTATAGCTAATCTGAGTGTATATAGGTTAGTTGTGGTGAAGTAGCTTCTTGGGAACTGAAACTTACTTACTAACTTTCTTATAATAGATATAGTGTATAAGGCTTTAGTTTTCTTTACTAGTTAGGACTATAAATATAGAGATTTTATCTTTACTAGCTTTCTAAGTAGGCTACTAGTGAGGTAGCTTCTCTATATTAAATAGTATCTCCTCATTATTAGATATAAACTTTATTACTCTTACGCTCTTGAATGTCTGTATAGTTACAAGCTTATAGTGTGTAGTGATTAGGTCTATAAATATAGCGGTTTTTAGCTTACGTAAGTTATATAGTAAATAGTGGTTATTAGTTAGCTTTATTCTCTCTATTATTCTAACCTCCTTAGAAGCTATTCTCTCTGGAATTTTCTCTGAAACTATATTAATATACTCTACTGGTGTGGGGCTGACTATTATAATATTTAGAATTATGTGAATATTTTCTGTCTAGCTTTTCCTCCTCTCTGATGCTAGCTAGCTTTTCTGTAGGATTTTTATAGAGATAGATATTATTAACTAAGCTTAAGTAGTCTAGTACTTATTCTGAAATCTGGTAGTAGTAAACTACTGTTACGTTTCACTTTAAGTATATTGTTATAGTAGGCTCTGGAAGTTAGTAAACTAAGTTTACCTATAGGCTAATACTACTGAGGCTGCTAGGAACTACTAAGGTTTCTTAGTAATAAAGAGAAGAACTATTTTATAGTTAGGTTAGTTACTAGTTTATTTATTAAAAATAATACTACTTTTGATTTTTTCTAGGTTCTAGTGGATCTACTTAATATAATAGTAGTAGTTAAGTATATTAAAGTAGTAGATATTTTTAGAGGTATACTATAATAACTACTAGTATATAAACCTCTAGTAGCTATTTATTTTATATGAGTAGTATAGTGTGGAAGTGGTTAGTATAAATTGATTTTAATATTTATTGTTTTAATAATTAGGTTAATCTTAAAATCTACCTCCTCCTTTTTTATAAGGTTAACTTCTATAGTTTCTACTATACTAAACTACTGAATCTATAGTATAAACTATATAATGATTATAGTTACTTAGCTTAATAGTATGTGATTCTGCTACTAAGCTCTAAGTCTCTCTAAAGCTATCTATAAGTTTTTGTAAGCTAGCTTCTATTTTAGTAATAGTTATCTAGTTGAGACTTAAGTCTTTAAACTAGCTTAAGAGTTACTTACTATTAGGGTTGAGTTTGTTTGTGACTATATTAGTTTTCTTAGTAGTTTTTATAACTTTGGACTGGGAGGTTATATTTATGGAAGCTACTGAGGTTTCTGTGGAAGCTAGCTGACTAGTTAATTACTTAAGGAGGGTCTGGTTACCTACCTATTAGGCTAGTGAATACTTAAAAGAATACTAGGATGTTTTAACTAGCTGAGGGATCTTATAGTGAAGGTTCCTAGTGATCTCCTTAAGAGATTAAAGTGGGAGTTAGTATAGGGAGATATAGATAAAATTAGTATTAAGTAAAGTAATATCCCTATAGATTCTTACTCTCTCTTAAAGATTATTTACAGTAGTTAGGTAGTTAACTACTTAAGATAAATTATTAGAAGCTAGGTTAGTATTATAATTTATAGTGTAAAGTTCCTTATTGAAGTTATAGCTAGCTATAAAGTCTGTAATATTATAGATACTTATTAGAGTATCTCTAGCTGCCTACTAAGTATATTTGTTAGCTACTATAACTTCAATAGTATATCTATGCTGCATGCTGCAGTAAAAGGAGATTTTGGTGACTATCTTACATTCTAGTTTATATAATATCTTAGATATAGTTTTATAGTTATCTAGAAAGTTAGAAATATTATTATCTGTAAACTTAGGGGTATTTTTAGACTAAGAAACTATCTTTATTATTATTAATTAAGTGGATTAAAGTTTAGAGAGTATTATAAAATCCCCTATAGTTATTAGATAGTTAAATATAATGTTAGAGATCTCAGGAGTAGGTACTTAATAGCTTTAGTTTATATTATAGTTAGATAAAGAGATATTACCTAATTCCTCTAGAGTGTTTATTATATAAGGTTAGATCTTCTTAAAGGTTAGGTTATTAAAAGATAGATTAGTAATAGTTAGCTGGGGAAGCTTAGGAGCTTTCTCCTTATTCGTATTTAACTATTTAGTAGTTATTATAGTAAATATTATTTTTTTGGTTGTTTTTTAATTATTAGTATATAGTAATAAAGTAAATCTTGGTATTATGTAAAAGGGTGGTTATCTTAATTAGGATTAATCTCTCTAGTATTTTCTCTCTAGGCTCCTCTAAGTACTCTATTTTTGCTTTTATGTGGGGTTAGATCTGTGAATTTATTTTTCTTTTTTAGATTTTAATATTAGTAGTATAAGTTTATATCTTCTGTAGCCTTCTCTATCTTACTACTTTTTAGTTATAATATATTATATAATATTTTTATTACTTTTCTGTAAATTTTTCTATCTTATAAGTAACTTATTTCTTTATTAACTTACCTTTTTTTATATTATTTCGCTACCTCTTAATAAAGGTTAAGTAGGGTGACTTTATTAAACTTATTAGTCTCACGAGACTTTCTTTAGTTTAATAAGCTATTCTGAATTTTCTAACTTTATATATAATTCTTTTTTATCTTTTTTATTATATTATTATAAATTAGATACTACTTTCTAGGCTAAATTAGAAACTTTACTTCACTTTTACAAAAAAAAGATAGATATATTTTTAAGTTCCCTATATTACTTTTAGAGTTTTTTTATTCCTACTAATTTACAGTTAGAATATAACTATTATTCTTTACTATTTATTAATATTAAGTCTATAAATAAGCTTATTATAGTTATATAGAACTTAAAAAACTCTATCTATAAATTTTAAGGTTCTTAATATTATCTAGCTAGTTAAGATAATATATTATATTATAATTTTTGATTTTAATTTGTCTAAGATAGTGTAAGAATACCTCTTTATCCTAATCTATAAGGGACTAAGAAGAGATATATCTACCTCTAGATACTATTAAAATAGACGCTAGCTGCTTAGGCTGGAATAACTAAATAAACAAAATAAAATAACTTCCCCTAAACTTAATCCTTTAGTAATAGAAAATAGGGGGAAAAATCTAGAAAAATATATCAAATTAAGAGCGCTATATTCGCAGATCTATAGCGTAAATAGCATCTCAATTACAAAAGTAGTACTTTAGATTATGTAGGGTAGTATAGTGTGTGAATTCTGTGTCTCTCGCTACTATTCCTAAATCTGATACTACAGATATAAGCTTACAGTCTGTATATATATACTACTTATATAATAACTGAAGCTTACAGCTGAGGCCTAGGCTTATTATAGTAATATATAAGATAATTAATAATATTACTAATTTAAATAGTTTTATACTTATTCTGCTTATATTTAGAGTATATTTATACTTTATAGAAGATTTAGCTTTCTCTCTAGATATTATTATTTAAATCTAAGCTATATATAAGGTTATAGAAGAGGTCTGCTGTAAGTATACTAAATATATTATTAATACTACTTTAGTAATATATAATAGTCTTAATACTTCTTACGTAATAACCTTTCTACTCCAGACTCTTATATATATATAGTGAGAGAAAAAGAGCTAGTAAGGATTATATTCTCTTGTTACTATCTGTAGTGAGATTTATATTCTTAAGCTTCCTTGTGGCTCTTGAGAGTTTTAATTAATAGCTATAAAATAGTATTTTGAAGGTGATAAATAAGAAATTAATAATAATATAGCTGAAGCTATAGCTTTATGAGAGTTAGTATTTATAGTTTTATATACTAACTTTTAGTTAGACTAAGGATTTTTAAGTAACCTAATAGTAAATAGAGATTTATAATTCTGTGTGGCTACTTTAATTTTGTCTGTAACTATCCCTGAGGCTCTAAATATATAGTTAATACTTTATATTACCTCTATTATAGGATATAATAATATCCTCCCTCTCTAAGTAGTTAGTAATTTACTACCTTAATTATAAATAATTTAGATTATATTAAAGCCTCTAAGTTATATGATTTGTAGGTATGTGGTTAGTTTGTTATTTCTAGAGTTTAATTAAGAAGCTTATTTTATAGTGTACTTTATAGCTAAGGAGTAGTTAGATCTGGTATTCTTATTTACTTTCTACGTAAAAAGTGTAATTATAATATCTAGCTTACTATTTAAAGAGTTAATTAAAAAGGAGGTTAAAAATATTATTAATAATAATATTATGAAGATTATCTAATATAATTCTATCCTCTATAAAGATTATAAGTATTTTAAGTTTTATATTATTAATAAGATTAAGAATAAGGATACTGATAAGATATATAAGAAGTTAAGATTTATAATTTAAAGTTTTAGAGATTATAGTAAGTTTGAGATTTTAATATAATTACTAATAATCTAATAGAGTAGCTAGTAATTAATTTTAGCTGTAGTTTTAATTCTCCTTAAGTATGAAGGTATAATAATATAGTTTTATAATGTTACTTAAGCTTATATTTAAGCTAAAATGGAGCTTATAAGGTATATTATAGCTGATCTGTTTTTGTATCTTAAAGGGTAGTATTTTCTAGACTCTGTGATAATTATTATTAAGCTACTTTATAGTTTCACTGAGGCTGGAATCTACTAGTGGGTAACTTATTTTATATATTATAAGGAGTAGTTATAAATAGAGATTTTAATGTATGACTTATGCCTCCTTGTCTTGTGTGCTTAAAATGACGCTTTTGGCTTTATTAGTATGTAAACTGATGATATTTTTAGTCTCTCTGATGTAGTATTCTCTTACTGAGAGGATGAGGAGCTTGAAAAGGCTTTATTTAAGGTGAAGCTTAAAATTGTACTTTTAGAGACTATACTTCTTGCGTTTAATGGAGGTATCTTATTACTTTATGGTGATTGCTTCTGCTTATGCTAAAAGTATTAAGGGTAAAAGTTGGTTCTAATTGATATGTATGCTGTATTTGAGGTATTTAAGAAGGTGTATGTTGAATAATATGTGTATGGTGTGTATTTTGTCTCTATATACTAACTGGAGGCTCTATTTCACCTCTTGCGTGTGGCGTAAGAGTAATAACTCTTAAGTAATAATGTTACTATATTTAATAAATAGCTTAAGTAGCAAATGGAGTATCTCGACTGAGGTCTCAATTTTATGTTACTTGACCTCTCTAAGGTATATTTTTATATTTTTATTAATAGCTTTTTTACTAATAATACTAATCTTTTATCTTAATTAGGATTTATAATAATTCTAAGCTAAGAGATTATAATTAGTAATAGTTAGTTTAATTTCTATAGTAATTTTATATATTATTTATCTACTAAAAGTAAGAGAGTTACTAGGAGTATACTTACTTTAGAGATTTATATTATAATAGTTAGTATGGACTTTACTTATATTATAGCTATATTATTTAAGAAGATCCTTAACTACTGAAAGTTTCCTCAGATCCTGACTATTATATATACTAATTTATATTTACTTTATAAGTATTTTATAAAGTTTAATACTACTAAAGAGAAGCGTCTAATAATTAATATTATAGTATTAAGATAGTTATATAAGCGCTGTAAGCTCTATAAGGTGTGGTAGATTAATAGAGATAATAATATTACTAATATCTTCACGAAAGGCACTCTAAATTACACCCTCGAGAGATTTATTAATTTGAATTATATAACTATTCGAATAGAGGGATAGGTAACTTAAGTGGAGTAGATAAATAGGTATTTGGATATTATTTAGGTAAAGAGTGTAGATTATAAAAGATACTATTTTTCATGTAAATAGATAGGCATTAGGGTATATAATAAAAAGAAAAGTTGCTAGTGTCAGTTACGCTATACTATAGGGCATATAGTAACTATATACGCTGCTATGTATGTGGCGGTATGCCCTCTATAGCCTACTGGCTATAGGTGCCTAGTATCCAGCGCCAGCTGTAGCCTAGCGGCGTGGCAATTAGTAAGTAATTACTATACTGTAGATCTAGAGTCTTATGTGGCGCCGCGCGCCATATAATGTAATAATAATAATAATGAATATTAGAATACCAGTTTGCATCCGTATAATGAGATTACGTACGGCGTGCGATTATCCTGACAATTAAACTAACATCCTTCTATATATATAGCCTCCAGCTACGTAACCTAGGAATAATAATAACGAATACCAGAATAGTTTGTATCTACACTATAAAGACTATGTGTGGCGTACGTTATTTACCCCTGACGGGTAAACTAACACTAATCAGTGGTTAACATAACTATCATACTACTACACCACAGATCAGTAAGGCCTACTACGTCGGAAGAAGTAATTACGAACCTTATACCTAAGGTCTATATAAGGCAAAAGATTATAATAGTTATTTATTACTTAGACGCCTCAGGCCCTCCCTATATTAGAATCTCGCCAGAAGCCTCTAAACTGCATACTAACTCTTTACAGATAGCTACTATAGGAGGCTAATAACTATCCTCATTTTAGTTAAAACTCTAAACTATATACTAACCCCTTACAGATTACTACTATTATAATACTAACGACTGTAATTAACTTTAGTTTAAAATAAAGTAACTTCCTAATAATAACTACTAAGAAGCTAATAACTACTATCACTTTTATTAATTACAGAAGTATATTCAGTAAATATAATAATAACCCCTTAAGTTTTATAATCTTCCCTATATAGATACTAAATTTTGTAGCTTCAGTATTATCTCCTTCTTTTAAGAGCTATATAACCTTATAGCCTCTTAAAACCTCTTAATATCCCCCTATATATATAGCTTAGATAATAGCCCTCTCCCACAGCCCTTACAGCTCTAAGAGGGCTATATAATAATAGCCCTCTCCTACAGTCTTCACAGCTCCAAGAGGGCTATATAATAAAAGCTCTCTCCTACAGCCTCCAAAAGCAACAATCTCAGAGACTGCTAGAGGATATATAACATTACTAACCTCTCGAGGTAACAACCTCCTCGTAGCCTTATAGTATTACAGCCTCATAGCTGTATAGCTGTATAGCTGCATAGCTCCGTAGCTGGCCCTTATAACCCTATAGCCAGCCCTCATAACCCTATAGCCCTATAGTTAGCCCTCATAGCTGTATAGCCAGCCCTTATAGCCCTGTGGCCTTATGGCCAGCCCTTATAGCCTTATAGCCTCAAGCTTCGAATAGAGCCCTATACCCTCTCAATCTCTAATGTTTACTTAAAGAGATCCCAGTAATTAATATAACCACTATAATTATATAGAGAGATAGATAAGCAACAGGTTCAGCAGTAAAAAGAGGGTATTAAAAAATATAGTTTTTAGTAGTTAGCTATTCAGGCTTCTTTTATATTTAGACGACGGCGCTATAGTATAAAGAAAAGTTACCAGTGTCGGTTCGACTATTCGGTTCAACCGTCATAGCCACTGGGCCACCTCGTGGCCGACCACGCCATGGCCACGTCGGGTAAATAGTTAGCCCGTATAGCCGTACGGGCTAGTATGGCCACGTGGCCATACGGCTATATAAGCCCCTTCTACGTATGTGGCCTCCGGCTACGTAACCTAGGAATAATAATAACGAATACCAGAACACCAGTTTGCATCCGTACGACGAGATTACGTACGGCGTGCGATTACCCTGACGATTAAACCAACAATCCTCTATAAGTATCTATCTCAGACTGAAATATTATATTATTAAAATAACCACTCTAAAACTTATTATTTCTAATAATAATAATAATAAGGTAGAAGTATTACTACTAGCAAAATAATACTACTCTTTTTTAGTTACTATATTAAAATTCCAGGTTATAAAGTCTCTTAAGTTTACTATTAGCTTCCTTATTAATATTAGTAACTTTTTTATAACCTTCTAAAACTAATATCTATAGTTTCTTCTATACTAATTTTATCCTAATTTCCTCTACTAATTCTTATTATTTTATAAAATTCTAAAAAGTTAGTTATCTATATTATATATAACTAAGAAAATCTAGATTAAAGGTTAACTTTATGAAGTTTTTATAAAGATTTACCTCTCTTTTAATTTCTGGATCTTACCTAATAAGTATATAATTATTATAATTTTCAGTTACTTCCTTAATAAGTTAGGAAAGTAAACCTAATACTTCTTAGTTTTCTAATATTAACCTGGTGCTTATAATAATGAGAATATTACTAATATAATATATAATATTACTAGAGATTAGGATATTATTAATTATATAAGTATACTAATCTCAGATAATACTAATAATAATAATATTTATATATAATATCTTTTCCCCCTCCTCTCAGATAAATATACTAATAATAATACTTAAGATTAGAGGATAAGATACTATAAGTATATTCTTAACCTTATTAGTTAAGTATTCCTATATAATATTAATAAGAATACTTTCAAGTAAAAATCTGACGATTATTTTAATATTTAATATCTATAAGCAGACTTTAAGCTTTAGTGTATTTAAGGACTAGTTAGTAAACTATAAAATATTATTAAATATATTAGGTTATCCCTATAATATACTGAGAGGTTTTTAGTGATCCCTAATAGTTCTGGGACTAATAATACTAATAATAGTTTTATATTATAGGAAGAGTCTCCCTAGGAGTTATAACTAATACTGAATAATAATATAAAATAGAACTCTATATACTTAATAATCTAGTAAGTTTTTACTAAAAGGAAATAAATTAATAGCTTTATCCTTAATAATAAGATAATACCTCAGGTTTAGAACTATCTTAACGATATTAATATTCTTACTAATAAAGATTAGTATTTACTTATTAAAATTAGAAATATCCTTAAGTTTCTTTACTTTCAGACTATAAGATATTAGGGGTGGAGTAAAAGTGATAGTCACGGTTAACTCTAGGAGGTTATAATAGATATAGAGTACTTTATAGATTATCTTAAAGACTGGAAGAGACTATTTAATAAACCTACAGATAAAAAAATCAATCTCACAGCCTCACAGATTACTAATACCTAGTTATTAATATTAATAATACCTCTAAGGTTAATAAGGTTATCTTAGTAAAGTTAAGTATCATAATTGTAAACAGTATCTATTACTAATATTCCTAACTATACCTATAGTAAATATACACCCTATTAATAAATAATCTATCTCTAGAGAGTTTATAATAATTATTTTAACTTTACTAATTATTTTTAACTATCAGTACTTAATAGGTAATAGATATTAAATAAATACTATATAAAATTTAGTAAGTTTTATCTTTATATTACTACTATAATCCTCCACTCTAAATAAGGATTATAATAGCTTAAAAGGTAGTAAAATAATTTATATTAATAGGAATAATTTTATAAGGTGAAAATTAAGCTAGAAGAATACTAGAGACAGTAGTATACCTATAAGGCTACTTCTCACCTAATATTATTACTTACTTATAGTATATTTACTTTCCTTACTTTAAAGCTAGCCTCTAAAGATTCTAAATACTATTAATAGCTTAATAGTTAAACTTATAAAGCTCTTACTAATAAGGTAGATAAGTTAGATTAATATTATTATTAGGTAACTAAGTAACTAATTACTAATCCTATTCAGTAGTGGATTTCATACTAGTAGACCTACCTAACTTTTAGTTACCTTACTCTCAATATTCTAATAATACCTATAATAGTAATTAACTGTGAGAGAGCTTTTAGCCTTACTAGACTTATATTAATATTATAGAGGCTCTTAATAAAGCCTATAATATTAGAGTATATATAATACCTCTTGAATTAGCTTTAAAGTGGTATAGTAAGTATTAGAAGTTATTATTTCGTTTAGAAGTAAATATAGTAACTAGAGGTAACGAGGGGGCGATAAGGGGGCGACAATAAGGTATCTCTAGCCTTTCAATATTATAAATAAGTAAGTATAACTATAAAACCACTTTATAATAGCTTTATTAACCTCTTAAATAGGTATTTTATATCAGATTAATCAGATATCTAATCAATCAGTCAATCAGAGGCCCTATTTTATACCAAACAGTCAATCAGAGACCCTATATCGTGCCTGATTGATCGGTTAAGTGCGCTGAAGACGAGCCAATTTGCAGTTTCTCTAAATTCTGTGAGATGTTCCGGACTTTCATCACGACTAAATCAACCATCCCGACCGAAAAAGAAACATGCATCCAGATGCTGGAGGCATTCCAAACGTCACCGGCGAGCTCCAGGTCATCTACGACGTCGATGACTTCGAGAGGACCTCCAGGACTCGCCGAAAGTAATACTCAACAGTCCATCCCCATGTTTCAATCACACTTGTCGCTTGAATATATGGACCTGCCCCCCGGACTCAGCTTCAGCGCTTGCGAACTAAATACCAGCGCGGACTGGACATGCACAGATCAGAGGCCGTTTCAAGACCAGGACTTCCACTCTCTTCCCAAAAGATTAGCATTCCAAGGAATGAATGACGAACACCCATGGTCTCAGCAATTTGTCGGCGGCCTGCTAAAGGCACTGCCTGGCGACTCGACAACCCTCCCAGCCAACGACGATGATTTTAGCACGGGCAACACGTCGTACCTGTTTCCTTGTTCTGACCCGTACCTGGAGAGCTAGTCGTGCAAGCGTTGAAGGCACCAAAAGGGGGCTCTAGAATGCGTGTTTGGGCTGCAGATGCACTTGGGATTCAGCTGGGACACCATTCAATCGGTTTATATTTTGTAGATCAGTACTAGGCCAGCCGGACTGGTAGGACACTCCCAAGAAACTGATGTACGGTTGTTTGGCGTTGCGCTTCCCACAGCCGACATCTCGTGATGGTGTCAGCACCGTCTAAAATCGCCATCGATGGGAGGTGAATCATGAAGAAGGACTATACAGTCATTATGGCACCAGAAATGAAATAAACTTACACTGCCACTTGTTTGGTCAACAACCTCGATCTATTGCCAACGCTGAAGCAGGGCTTCTCACAGAGGGTGGATTGTTCAGTTGCCGTGGGCGAAGTCGAATCTTAGTCTCCAATGAGAGAAGCACACCTCCCTTTTCGCCTTTTCATGAACAGACCAGTGCGACTCATTTGGTACATCAGATCGTGCGTGATGTTGGCACACCGAATTTCGTCGACAGGGGTTGGATGGTGTCAGATTGGGTACTTAAGCCTACGAACAGTTACATCAGTAACATGTATTGTGTGGGCCCACATCCTTTTGGCCGTATGGTCAATTTGACAGATGGTGCTGCGCCCTGACCTCGTCGTGACGAGCCCGGTTGAAGAAAACGTCCCCGCGACCTGCATACTGCAATGCAATTGGCCGTAGACAAGGGCAAACGAAGGCTCGCGTATGCGTCGTGCCACTTTGTACCCAGAAAATACTGCTCTGGGCAGTTCGTTTTTAATTATTGCTGCAAGAACCCTGGTCTCGGCGTGTTTGCCGCCAACATGCAATGCAGTTAGGACCTTTGTTGGAAGAGGGGTTGGAAGATTGACCAACATCAGTAGGGCAGTCCATATAAACAACTCAAAGCCAGTCCTCGCTCGGGTGTTCTCCTTCAACCTTGATTGTTGTTATAATCCGGAGTATCTGCTGACTCCATCACCAATCATCGCCGTGCCGAAAGCCTGACTGCGCGCTGCTCAAAACATGTCTGGCCACGACAACGATGCCGTAATTGCGGCAGAAGAGGTATGCCACCTCCACGATATGCTTCATTACCACATGTGCGCAGGTCAGCTGATCATCTATACTCAAGATTACCGATGATGACTCCTCCGTGAGCAGGGTAGGCAAAGTCCTTTCTCACATACCTTGAATAATTGACTAATGCTACCTAGACAAGTCTCGCTTCCTCCACGACCAGCGTGGCCAGCTCGATCCTAGAGTATCGACAGGAGAACGGCAGAACATATCATAAATACAAGGATGGCAGTATGTGTCTTGCTTCGTAAAACTGACGGATAGACCCTAAGCGTGACAGAGTACATCGTTCCCAACGACGACCGTGAGAACGATCGCCTCGGTGAGTGCGCCGAAACAAGAACAGACCAGGCATTTGCTCACACGCGCCCCGCACCCAATAGATCTGCAACACAATCTGGTCATTCGAACTTTTGATGATCGACTTGGCACGGCTCCTCCCAACGATGAAATGTCGGAGGTGCGCCGCGTTCTCGATGTCGGCACGGGGTCCGGCATCTGGGCCATTGACTTTGGTGAAGAACATCCTAATGCTGAAGTAAGTTTGGCTCATGCGTGTGTTTCCCATACACTGCTCTGACATCCACGACAGGTCATCGGCATCGATCTTTCGGCCATGCAGCCAGCCTTGTATGACTTCTTCCATATCTTGGTGCTGCCGCTGCTTCAGCT
This sequence comes from Colletotrichum lindemuthianum, assembly GCA_001693025.2. NCBI lineage: Eukaryota > Fungi > Ascomycota > Sordariomycetes > Glomerellales > Glomerellaceae > Colletotrichum > Colletotrichum lindemuthianum. The sequence continues at coordinate 2,920 of MASP02000869.1, read as the reverse complement.
TACCTGTCCCCAGCGTTCCACCGAACGTGCAATTTCAAATCGACGATGCTGAAGAATCTTGGACCTACTCCGAGCCATTCGACTATATTCACAGTCGGTTCATGAGTGGCAGTATACGTGACTGGGAGAGGTACATTCAAGATTGCTACGAGTGGGTCTCCCCAATCCTTTCTCGTACGAAGTTGTCAAAAGTAAAAGCAGCACCTGGCTAACAATACCACACAGTAACTTGGCACCTGGAGGCTACCTTGAGCTCAACGACGGTGACATCGCCCCTGCTTGCGACGACGGCACTTTGAAACAAGACTCCGCTCTCGTAAGAAGTGTTCGTCTCTGGTGCGAAGCCATGGAGGCTCTCGGGACCCCAATCGAGACGTTCAGCCGCATGAAGGAAGTGTTGGTCAAGGTCGGCTTCGAGGACATCCACGCGCAGCGCTTCAAATGGCCAACAAACAGCTGGCCAAAGGATGTCAAATACAAGGAACTTGGGATCTGGAACTACCAGAATCTGGCACCAAACTGGGAAGGCCTGCTCATGGCTGGGCTAACACGATCACTGGGCTGGACGAAAGAAGAGGTTATGATCCTTGGCATGGAAAGCCGCAAGGAGTTCGGCGACCGCAACATTCACGCCTACTTCAACATGTGAGTCTTTTCTTCTGCATTCCTTACGCTGGAAGTTGGTCGTAAAAAGTACTGACTTTTACAGCTGGTCGATTTACGGGAGGAAGCCTCTGAAAGTCGAGACCGCTTCACCTTGACAGGCGTTCGCTCAGACTTCTTACCTGGGAAGCCATGGCGGGATGTGACGAACTATGTTGAATTGTAATGCAACCATATACGATCACATGCACTGAATTCGGGATCCCGTAAAGCCCCAGGGGCAGCAAATCAGACGCAGTTGTCGGGTATTCAAGCCGTGGAAAATGGCGTGCTAGCTTGATCGAAGATACTTGGATCATAGTCGTTCTCCAGGCCCTCGATGAAACCCATCGATGAAACCCATCCATCTTGCCATGCTCCGGATCATATGTTGCAAGCCCCTCTCCTCCGGGTACATCCAAGTTTGCTTACCATAGCGGATGAGACTAGTTGATGTCTTGCGACATGTCAACCCCCTCCGCTGACGTCGCACCCTTCGCAAGCTGATATTCGGTAAGAAGGAGCATCATCGACCTCGGGCTTGTGTGGATCCGTATTTTCGAATGAGTTCTCCCCGACCCATTTGGACATGGCGAGATAAAGGCAGTTGTTGTTTTTCGAGGACGATGTGTCAGCCAGGCGGAGCAAAACTTGTCGACTTCCGTCATGGACCAACGTGGTGAACATCCCATTCGGTATACGAGAAACACTAACAAACTAGGTAATCAGTGGATGCCTGAGCATCTTGGGCGTCTCGAACGATGCAACGGAAGCAGGAGTTGTCACCTGCGGCACGTCTTCACTGGTGCTTGGCTAAAAAGGTCTCATTTCATATCAAAGAACTGCTTTACAACCAGCAGGCAAGAAGCCCACATGTCAAGAGGCCTTTGCTCTCCGTCAGCAACCTACTTGCCGACAGCTTCAACAAATATGCCTTGCGTGTGAGTCCACACAGCCTCGTCGACACCCCTCGTCCTATAATCGGCCAGCACCTTTTCGTTATCGGTACTGTCGCCCACGGGATCAACCAGGAAAACACCTCCGCCGGACTTGTTCGCAACGTCAACGTACTCAGCAACATGCACAAGACTTTCTCCTCCATCCGCCTTGTACCGATCACTCGTCGCCAAGAACAGCCCTCTCTCGCCCGACTCCTCCTGACTCATCTCCGAAGGCGGCACCATGCCGAACGTTTTCGCTCTGGCTAGCCCGGGAGTAGCAACCGGGCCGGGGTACCAGTGAACAACGCTCACGCGAGGACATTCCCGCGACAACCTCTCCAGGGCCAGCGTTCCCATGGTGGCGCCCTGCACTGAAGCAGGCCAGTAGGCCCAGTTGCCGGGCTGACGGAGGTCAAAGTCGTTTTCGTTGATTGTTCCTTCTAGTCCGCCTGCCAGAACGGACACAATCCGCGGGCTTTTCGAGTTGTCAAGGAGAGGGAGCAGCCCCTGCACAGCGCGGAGGCGGGAGTAGTACCGCGTGGTCATGGACGGGTCGAGGCCCTCGCTGGTGTCGACCCTGCCCTCAAAAGCCATGAACCCGGCCGACATGACCAGAAAGTCTAGCTTCTGCTCCTGCTCGAGGATGGTTTCGACGACTCTGTCGACCTTTGAGATGAGCGAAACATCGGCGGTGATGAGGTTGTAGGTTCCGCCGGGATTGATTTGTCGCAGAGAGTCGAGGAGGGTGTCGTGGGCCGGAACTGACCGGGGTCGGGCGACGGTATAGATACGGGGTGAAGGGAGATTTTTGGCGAAGTTTTGCAGCGTGGCTTGGCCAATGCCTGAAGTTGCGCCGATGAAGAGCGCGACGAGACCGTGGGGCAGACTTGCAAGGCGAGCGTTGGACTGCCGAACTACTTCAAGAGCGACCATGGTGGCTGGTCAAGTAACTACTCGGAGAGTTGATTTGCCGAGTGTTTATTCACAAGTCAACCTTCATTATGGACGTAGGCATGTATGTATATACTCGTCATGTTTCAGAAGAATGCCTCGTATGGAGTACCTGAATAACAGCACGAGAACCATGAGTTGATTACAAAAGAACATCATGGCCTGATCAGCAGTTGTTTGTCAGACCGGGCTTTACGGTCGTCGTCTTCCTTGTCGATAAACGCGGGGCTTGGTAAGCCGGTCTAGGCTTGGAAATTACCCACGGGTACCCAGCTGGGTAATGGCCCATACGGCCTATGGGTAATAGTGGGTACCTATTGGGCCTGTGGGTAGTAAATAGGTATAGGTAAAAAAAAGGATACTACCTATAGGTAATATTAGGTTAC